>VYZM01004380.1:16845-29121 GCA_013398915.1 Dromas ardeola | reverse complement strand
CCCGTCTGCTCATTTTTTGGGACCATTTGCGTAAGTGAAATGGATCAGGCAACGGTTTTATGTTAGAACTGACCCATTTTTGTAAGACTAATTTTAAACTACATCTGTCCTCCGGTTTAGTTCACCGTGTTGTTGACCGGTTGCTTGCAGCGTTGCAAGTGGGAGCTGCTACTATGATTTAGCAGAACTGACTTAACAGCAGTTTAAAGTCTTGATAAAAGAACATCTTTCAAATGTGTTTGTTAGGCCTCAAAACACCTTTTTTGGTGGATTTGGTGGTGATGGTTTTCCAAGAGAATCAGTGGAGAGAAATTTTAAAATCTGTTAGACTTCTAGCCTTATTGATCCTATGTCATTTTGCATTTGGATAGCATAGTTTTCATCTTTCGGAATGAGCAGGAAAAAGCTGTTTCATAAGAGTTCTTTAAAAGCTGCTTGTTCTGCTTGAATCATGCACTCTTTGCAGCTCCAACACCAGCAGCCGTCTCTGCAATAAATTTATCTCACTGACCAGTTGCATCACATTAATAAAAATATAGCCATGTTTTTAGTTTGCCTTAAAGGAACCATGTGAAAAATTATTTTGAAAATTTGCCCTTGCTACTCATAGCTATCAAAGAGGGGGAGTTGATAACAAATGAGGAACTAACTTGATTCTTGGCATTGAATTTGCTTGTTTTCTCAAAAAATAAGCATGTTCTTAAACAGAAGTGAAGGCAAGGGTAATGGTTAACTGGGAAAGGCCAAGTTGTTTTTGAGCCCATGTGATTTTCAGAAAATAAACTGAAGGAAATCCAGTCCTGGCAGAGGCTTACAAGAACCTAATTTAGCTGGTATAAAAGTAAAACTAGCAGGGTTTAAGGAAGTTCTTGAGAGTAACAGGAGTGTAAAACAAAACAGCCCCACAGTTCAGATCAATGTAGCATAAATGAAGTGGAATTGCATTGGAGTTGTGCAAAAAATACACTATGCAGTTCACTCTGCTCATTTCTTTTTGAGGATGCTTCCCAAGAGTATCTAAAAGGAAGGTGTTTCTGTAAGACAAAGGAGGCCACAGTATAGCTCCCAAAAAATGTGTGATGCTGAATCAGGTTGATGTACCTGCTAAAGACTAGGCATAAGGTCGCACCCAGGTGCTGACAGTTTACTCACTGATTTTCAAAATGCACGCTGTCAAATTAGTTCTGAGTAAAATGAACAGATTTGTGTAAAATTCTGACTTGCGATATGGTTGCACTTACTGCTTCCTAAAAGTTACAGAACCAGTTTAGGCTTCTTTTCTTTGAAGGTATAAAAGGGAGGGGCAAATAGTTGGAAAGTACTGAATTCTTCTTATGCAACAGCTTCAAGTTATATGTACTTGATACAGATAAGGACTGTGGATGGTGTTTTAAGAATCTAATTATAATAACATTTAAAACCAGAATGTGGTGTTTTCAGGTAGTCTCTGTTGCACTGGTCCTGTTATGTACCATCAAGCATTTAACAGTCATGCTGGACAAGATGAGGTGGTAAGTGTCCATAAACGTATTATGCCTTTCTAGATGACTGGTTTACAGAATCACAGAATCATAGGGTTGGAAGGCACCTCTGGAGATCATCTAGTCCAATCCCCCTGCCAAAGCAGGGTCACTCGCCGAGAGGACCAGTTTATCAGTGTCTAATTCTTCTCTATGTAGCCTTCACCTTCAAAAGCTTAATTTTCTACATCAGCTACTAGTAAGAGCTTAGCCTCTTTGGCTCAGATTCAAAAACTGCTGGCTCATAAATACAAATGCATTAAACTTGAACAGCTGGAGTGTTTCCAGTTGTCTACTATGCATTCTTGTATAGGTTATAGTACTCATAATGTGAATGCATGAACTGCGTTTGAAACCGCTCCTAAATCATTGCAGTTCACAACTTGGAATATGAAGGTAACCTGAAGTAGGTATTGATTTACTATAATATGCTTAAGTCCTGCAATGCTACGGTTTACCAATGTGTGGCTTGGCGATTCTTGCTTTGAGGAGAACAGGCAGTAACTACTGGGAGTGAGTTGGATCCAGTAACCATTTTGGCTGTTTAAGTGCACTTGCCTTTGCTCATCAGTTAGTATTTTCTTCATAACAGTATTGCATTCATTTTCCAACTTTTAGTGTTTGCCTTCCAGTGGTAACATAGTATGAAGAGAGGTGCGTATCAATGTTTCTCAGACTTCTTTGAGAATTGTGTTTAGTGCGTATCTGTGACACCACTTGAGAGCTACAGTTGAAGTATTTCCATATTTATGGTAGAGGTTGTAGATTCTTTTTTCCTGTAGGGAGTTCCAGTATTTATTAAAACATTTTGCGTATCTTCATTTTTAACTATCTCGATTTATAGTTTCTACAGAATGTTAGACTTTGACTTTGTTGATTTACTTTATGAAACTATACTTTTTTATAATTTTCCTGTATTGCCTATTGAACTTTAGTATTATGAACAACAGGACTGAAGGGAATAGCCATTTTATTTTCAATTTACTTAAAATGAGTTTGTCAGATTAGTGAAATAGAAATGTTCCATGGAACACCGTTCTTCTAATAAAAAAATAAAACTTCTCTGTTAGAGAATGTTTTGTCAAATTTTCCAGGAAACGCTTTTCTAAAACAGGAAAAATACTTTATAAAGAACAAAGCACATCTTTTAAATAAATTGCATATTAATTGAAATAATTAGTGCAGAATTGAAAAAAAAAGCTAGTATACTGTAATTGCTGCATCTGAAACTGTGTGACTAGAAGTTGTGGTAAATGTATGGAGAAAAAAATTAAAAGCTTTCTGCTCTATTCTGATTCTTAAACACAAAACTCTTCAGCATGCTTCTTAACTTTAATAGCTCAGCTACAACCTGATGGATCTCTGGTTAGTTATATTGTAATACATTTTTGCATCAGCTACATCACTGTATCCGAGCTTTTTCCAGTAGCGCATCAAGTGACATGACTAACATCTGTTGTATATGCTTTGTTCTTTCCTCTGCACCCTAGGGATGCATTGGTGTATTTTGTTTCTAGAATTTTCCTCACTTTAGCATATTTATATGTCTTGGGCACTTGTATTTGTCCACTCTTATCTGATGACTTCTGAACTGGATGGCCAATTTGACAGATTGGAAGGAATCCTGATAGTAATTTTACAAGTCTCAAATTGGCAGGCAGGACATGTCTTTTAAGGACTGTAGGAAATAATAAAGAATAAATTTATCTCACAGTAGGCACTAAAAAATGGATATGGTGAGTACTTACAAACACCTCAGTCACTGGAAAAGTTTTAGTAGTAGCTTGCATCTTCTTGAAAAGAAGAGTCACTCAGATGTGAGGGTCTAATCTAAATAAAATAGGGCTTTATTACTTCAGCTGTTTGAAAGATATTTATTTTTAAAGTGCACCTGCTGTCTTCATGTTGGAGAAGGCAAAATCAAAGCATTTCATGCATTAGGATTGGGTGATGGTTTTTTGGTCGTCTTGGTTCTGTAAATTCATGCCTTAATCTTTGGCAAAAGCCAGAAAGTGTTGTCTATTGTTCAGAAAGTCTTTTCCTTCTTACTGGAAGTTGTCTGGACCTGAGGATGAGCCTTGCCTGTGGTTCCTGGGGAAGCGTAGCTGCAGGAGGACCTGGTGAAGGTGGAATGCACACCTGCTCTGCTGTACCAAGCCCACTGGGAAAATACACCTTATGGCAACCTCAAGTTGGCAGTTGTGATGTGATACAGGCTGAAGCATGTATGAAACTGCACTACTGACAAAAACAGTCCTGGAATAGCCCTGTTTTTGTCACTTCTCATGTAACAGCAACATGCAGTGTGTAAACATTTAGTGTTAATTTCATTGAGCCTGTTCCTTATGCTGTGCCCTTTCTTTCTTAGGCACTTTTGTCTTGTCCCTGCTTAAACTTCCGTCCTTGTGTTGTGTAGAATCAAGGCTCTTGCGTAATAATCTATTTGTATCTGTTGGTCACCAGATTTGACAGAATTAGGATGTGAAAGAGTATTAAGTTGCTGTAAGTATTGTGGTCATAAGTAGGTAGGTAAAGAAGCAGCACTCTGTAAATCACAAAAACCGAGGAAAAAGCCAGCAATGCATATTTCTCCTTCAGTAGGCGCCAGAGATACCACTGTGGAGTGTGGCCTTATAAGTCCTCCAGTTGAGGGAAAACCAATTAATTGTATTTTCTATCAAACTCAATAACCAGAAGCAGTGAATCTCTAGGAAGGGAGTCCTCCTTAGCTTTGGTGGTTTTTTTGTACCCAGCATTGTTCTTAGTTATCACTAAATGTATCATACTACTATCTACAGCCCAACTGAAATGGAAAGCCTGTGTGTGTTGTGTGCTTAGTACAAAAGTATAACTTTTTAATTCATAGTCATCCTTGAATGCAGCTTTTCTAAGAAGAAAGGCCAGAGTACAAAGTAACTCTGTTATGGACAATGCTATGGGTATGTCTTCCAAAGTTTGAACGTTAAGTCTGTGAGTTTGAGCTTTGATTAACACTATCACTGTTACTTTGAAATTCTGAATTAAGGATCTGACAGCTTTTAAGAGCTGGGTTCCCCTCTCTGGGTTCAGATCTACTGAAAACCATTTAACTTTGGCATTAAATGTTGTATTTTGATTGACGAGTACTCTGGAACTCATAGAAGAATTCCGCTCAGAAGTGGTCTTTGGAGATTTCCTTCTTCAGCCCTTTGTCAGGACCTTGCATGGTCAGGTTTTGACTTTCTACAGCAGTGGTCTCCAAACTCTTTTGATCATGCATCCAATCAGTAAACATGTTTTAAGCGTGCACAGAATCACAGAATCATAGGGTTGGAAGGGACCTCTGGAGATCATCTGGTCCAACCCTCCTACCAGAGCAGGGTCACCTTAGAGCAGGTTGCACAGGAACGCGTCCAGGCGGGTTTTGAATGTCTCCAGAGATGGAGACTCCACCACCTCTCTGGGCAGCCTGTTCCAGTGCTCTGCCACCCTCAAAGTAAAGAAGTTCCTCCTCATGTTTAGGTGGAACTTCCTATACTCAAGTTTGTGCCCATTATCTCTTGTCCTGTCACTGGGCACCATTGAAAAGAGCCTGGCCTCATCCTCCTGACACCCACCCTTTAAGTATTTGTAAGCATTAATAAGGTCACCCCTCAGCCATCTCTTTTCCAGACTAAACAGACCCAATTCCCTCAGCCTTTCCTCATAAGAGAGGTGTTCCAGTCCCCTAATCATCTTGGTAGCCCTATGCTGCACCCTCTCCAGCAGTTCCCTGTCCTTCTTGAGCTGGGGAGCCCAGAACTGGACACAGTACTCCAGGTGTGGCCTCACCAAGGCAGAGTAGAGGGGGAGGATGACCTCCCTCGACCTGCTGGCCACACTCTTCTTGATGCACCCCAGGATGCCATTGGCCTTCTTGGCCACAAGGGCACATTGCTGGCTCATGGTCATCCTGTTGTCCACCAGGACTCCCAGGTCTCTTTCCACCGAGCTGCTCTCCAGCAGGTCAGCCCCCAACCTGTACTGGTGCAGGGGGTTATTCCTCCCCAGGTGCAGCACCCTACACTTGCCCTTATTGAATTTCATAAGATTCCTCTCCGCCCAACTCTCCAGCCTGTCCAGGTCTCTCTGTATGGCAGCACAGCCTTCTGGTGTGTCAGCCACCCCCCCCAGCTTTGTGTCATCATCAAACTTGCTGAGGGTGCTCTCTATCCCCTCATCCAAGTCGTTGATGAATATATTGAAGAGGGCTGGGCCCAGTACTGACCCCTGGGGAACACCACTCGTCACTGATCTCCAACTGGACTCTGTGCCCCTAACCACGACCCTCCGAGCTCTGTCTTTCAACCAGTTTTCTATCCACCTTACTGTCCATTCATCTAACCCACTCTTCCTAAGCTTCCCTGTGAGGATGCTGTGGGAGACTGTGTCGAACGCCTTGCTGAAGTCAAGGTAGACCACATCTACCACTCTCCCCTCATCTATCCATCCCTCCAATATACGTACATTTTTTAATTATATGCATGTGCTACTCCGTCTACTAATACAGTATGTACACTACAAAGCATAAACAGAAAGAGAAAGGATGAGATAAAGATGAAAAACGCTGTTTAAATAATATTTTTTATTCATCAATGACAAAAAGTATTTTCTTCCTACACCCCAAGGGATTGTCTTGTGTACCCCCTGGGGTGTGTGCACCCCACTTTAGAGACCATTAATCTACACGATAGACATTACTGCAGCCCGCTCAGGGCAACCTCTGCCAGTGCTACACACTGTCGTTGTGAAGATGTCTTTTTTTGCTTTGTGGTCAGACAGAATTTCCAGCACTGCAGCGTGTGTCCATCACTACTTGTACTTCTGCTGCATGCCTCCAAGAAGAGTTTGATTTAAGCTCTTGACAAGCATCCTTCAAGTAGTGGGATCCAGCCAATAGGTGACCCCCTGACTGCTCTAGTGCTTTTAGCTTCTCCTTGTCTTTCATGGGCCTAAGCCCAGTAACAGTCTTTGTGGCATCTCTCTCATACTGGGGAGGAGGAGGAGGTGGCTGGGAAGTGCGAAACTGGACATGGTATTCTGGATACCACCTTATAAATGTTGAATAGTGGGGAATAATGGATACCACCTTATAAATGTTGAATAGTGGGGAATAATCTCTTCTGTCAGCACATTGGCTGTGCTTCTCTGCTAATACAGACCAGTATGCTGTTAGCCTTCGTTGCTATGAGGATGTGTGCTGCTGACTCATGTTGTTTTACCTTGGTGATCCAGCTGATTTAATGCTGATGTGTTTTTCAGAGACTCTTGGAGATGGAAATGCTGATCCCTTGCATGTGCAGAGGAAATGCACCGCCCAATGATCTCAGCCTTACAATATTCCTTAACCCTTAATAAACGATTGACTGAGTGAAAAACGGAGTTGTATATGTCTTTAGAACAGGAGACCGATGCCACAAAAACATTAAAGGACGAAATCTGAAGGCATTTAAGGGTTGAGTTAAGTTGTCATTACAGTTCAGGAAGGCAAACTTACTTACTGAACTATTGAGTGGAACTTAGTGTCTGAGCCTTAACATCACTTAGCCTATTGGCTTGTTAGTGTAATCCATTCCTTAGTGGTTCCTCAGGCATAACTCTGGAGTCTCTAAACAAATCACGTCCAGTAAATTTAGATGCCTTCCCTTTGTTTCATCTTTGATAGCCTTCAGAAGAATCTTTCAAAGTCTTTTCAAATTCATTTGATTAAGAAAATGAATAGCAGTTCAGTTGGGGGTAGTGAGGAATAGGTAGTTTGCTACCTAAGTCTTGTACAAAGCATTAATGTACACAGCTTGGTTGAAATCTCAGGAGACCTTGTACTTTCCTTGCATCCTAGGACAGACAGATTCTGAAAGAACAGTGTCAGCCAAGTTAGTGATCCTGAATTACACTTAGAATGTCTACTACTACTTCAGTATATTCAATAGCAAGACAAGAAATGAGATAGCTGTTCATGCAGCCGTTGTTGCTGTGCATGAGTCAGTATAGATTTCTAAATAACCATGCCTTTAATGCGCCACTGGTAGAAAATTACTTCTTGGCTGTTTCTGCGCTTAGCAACAGCATATTACCTGTCTATTCATCTAATGTGTCGTCTTCCTTGTCTGGTCTCTTTTAATATGTCCACAAGAATGGTGTAGTGAGTTGGCCTTAAACAAATCCTTAGATTTATTCCACGTGTTATTTTACCCCTTCTGAAGGCTGCTGCATCCATTAGTTTTCAGTGATGGAGGAAATCTGACAATAGGCTTGTGAATTGTTTGTAGTGGCTCTGCAGGCTGAGCCTTACCTGTTGTCCAAACGCAGGCTGCTTTTCTTGTGTCTTTTTCAAGACCTCACTAAATCCTGAGTATATTGGGAAGCTAGCTGGTGTTGGAAGATAGTTATGTCATCCAGAACACTTTTATGTGGAATAAGGCTGAAATTATGGTATGCACATACTTTGCTTTCAAGTATTTTCAATATGGAACAATATTTTCAAGAAGTTGTAGTCACTCGTTACTACTCTTTTGAACAGGTATCGACAATTTTAAGTCAGCAAATTGGAGACAAAGCTTGTTATGTTATTCCAGTAGAAACTGTAGCTATTTGCAGCCAGAGGCAGGGAAAATGTCCTCCTTGTTGCTAAGTGAGGTACACCTGTTGATGTAACTGATACAGCCTTTTGGGGAGCTTGCGTTTGGCTGTCCACCTCTATTATTCTATCCTTTTAAGAATCAGCCATTCACAGGAGTTCATTCTTGTTTTAGAAAGAATAGCTTTACCTTTCTGTATTAAAACCTTTTGTTATGCCTAGCTTTTTAAGTTATTCATGCCATTTTAGTGGAGTAAAATGACTTGGTCTCTTATCACTGTCATGGCTTGTCATTTCCAGACTACCTGCTGACTTCCTCTTTTTTTTCTTTTGTTTCTTCTTTTTTTTTTCCAGAGAGATGAGTTAAAAACATGTTCTGTAATGAGAAGCCAAGAACTGATACCTTCCCTTCCTATTGGAAACTCGCGTGTTCAACAACTCTGTATTTAGTGTTAATATTTAAGGGCTGTCTGTCCAGTTTTAATCATGTAATACTTGTTCTGTGTTTTTTGTTGAAGAGAAACGTTGTGTAATGCCAAATAAAGTTTAAGATTGTTTTTCCAGTTCTCTTAGTACCTTTATCAGTAATACCCATCACCAGAAGATTCTCATCAAGTTAATTGGATAAGCTTTTTTCCATCAATCATACTTGTCTTTTAATTCTTTACAAATAACATCCAGTGTCAACTATTAACTTCTATCTGGTCTCAGATCACTGTTGGCTAACAGACCTCGATTGCCCCATTTGCCCTTTTACAATAGAGTATTTCATGCAAGACTTACAGTTTTCTTCCGGACCTCTCAAACTTTCCCAGGACTCAAGTTATTTGCAAGTCTTTTTCAAAGATCTAGGTAGATCTCTTCTTACAGAAGTTGAGAATGCAAGCTCTCAGAGTCTGCTGATTTTTAAAAACTCTGTCTGTGCCCATTTGATATCCTTGCATCAAATGTGATATAATGACATTTATTTCCAAGATATGTTTATTGAGCACTTCTGCTTATTTTGATGTTAACCTTTTGTCCGTTTTCCCTGACTACTGCTGCCACACATACTTGTTCCTTTTCAAATTCCTGTCTGTCTTTATTTGTGCTCATAACTAAAAAGAAAAGGCACCTGCAGCTGGTGGACATACCATGTCTTACTGTCTGACTAGATTATGTGCACTGACTTGTATAGATTGCTGCCTTTTGACTGCTGGTAGGGGAAAAGGCTTTTGATGATACATGTAGCGTACACCCACACTGGTGTGAAGTTTAAACCTTTAGACTTCAAGACTAGTTCAGTGGCATTGCAGAGAAATCTAATATTGTAATGTCAAGAAAGCATTGATTTATTTTTTCCTTTAGATTGATTACACAGTCTGACAGGTAGCACTTTTATTATTGTTACAGAGGGTGTCAGGGATAACACTATACCTAGTACCTCCTGTCAGGGTTTATTGATGAGCAGTGTGCTTTGTCTCTAGAATAAATCAAACACTTGGATCCAGGCATGGAATTTAGCTGTGTCCTGGTTAAGGCACTGAAGGCTGTGTGCAAATGTGGACTACCCACCTAAGCACTCGGGGGCCTGTGGGAACCTAATTTTCATACAAATCAAATCATTAAACACCTGTGTGAGAGAATGAATGAACCTGAGACCAAATGTTACATATGTCTAGAGCTGCTCCTGTCTTGGAAGGGCTGAACAAGTTGTCATAACAGTTGTATTTGAGTCAGTTTGGGTTATGTTTAATTCTCACTGGTGTCCAATTTGATAGACATGTTTTGATTTATGCCTAATAAATGGTGATAGCACTGAGAGCATCGTAAGTTGTGAATTCAGTCAAAAGTCATTGTATGTGGTAAAGGAGGTTAGTGCTTTCTTATAGAAGATGCTAGTCATTGGCACGGTGGCTTGGGAATCATAAGCTGGGTTCAACTTAAACCTGGGGAAATTCAAGCCAGCTTAGTCTAGGTGTATTGGAATTAACTTTCTGTCTGTGACACTGTAGATAGGAGCGCAAATTATTTGGAGCTGTAAGATCAAGAGGTGGCAGAAGAGCAAGCCTGGTTGTAGCTATCGTGGGAGGAAGGGATGCCTTCATCCTAACCCATGCTTCCAGGCTGTGCATTCATTTTACATTAAACGGTCATTGGATGATATCCTGGGAAGCTTACCATCAAACTTGCTAGCTTGAAAGATGATCCAAATAACTTTCATCAGCCCTCTGCCACCTGCAGAAGTGGTGGGGACTGACTGTAGCCTGGAGGATTTTTTGATAAGTGGGAAAGCTTTTAAAGTAAGGTAGGAATATAAAACTCTGTCCTCATTGCTTGAGAGACTAATTAGTCTGGCTAAGCAGATATAAATGAATTGGCATAAGCGATGATGAATTCTTAAGTAATCACAGTTAGGTTTCAAAGTCTTTTAACCTAGAGGGATTTTTTCCCCAACTTTAATCTTTGCAGAGAAGACCAGGAAAGTAAATGAAGCCACTAAAATAATTTCAGAATACTTTTTTTTTCCCCAAGTTCATAGTTTTATAGTTATATAGGACAACCTTCAGCATTGGAATAGCTAAATCATACTATATATGTATAGCTGTATGAGGGGCTTATAGTGCTTTGTTAATGCATTTCCTAGAAAATGGGAAGTCTTTGTTCTGTGTTAAGTCTTTTTGTACTGACAGCACTGTATTACAGATTTCAACCCACAGCAGATATACAACAACATCTGCCTTAGAGGGGCAAACCAGTAAAAGCAGTCAACTGGGTGGGATGGAGATAGTTTTAGAGAACACTTCTGAGTAGTAAGCTGTAACAGCAGCTCGTAAATTAACCACACATCATTTCTAGAACTTGGTACTGAAGTCAGTGTCATTAAGATGACTCTATCACTCCTTGAATTTTATCGGGTATCTCTTCATTTAAAGTAAGTTTTATATGCTGTAACTAGTAAGCATCTCTGTTTATGAGCAGACAGTATATCTGTGTTAGAAGTTTAGAAGTGTTTGTAGACTTTCATTAGCCAGATGAAATCAAGGCAAAATTTTAAAAACCTGTAGCATTACTGACTGTCAGGCTGTGTAACTTTAAAATTGCACCTACTTATTTTCACCAGGCTACTGTAAGTACTGGCTAAGAGAGGCCGATCTGCTTTAGAAATACTGTACAGGCTTATTCTCAGCTTAATCTTTATGTCTATGTTTGATATTGAGTTCTGTTTTCAAATGCAAAATGTGATTAACTTGTGGGAATTCTGAATGCATCATTCGCCTCTAGTGAATTCTTTCCATCTGTCTTTTTGTTTTGTTAAGAAATATCGATTTCTCAATTCTTGTTGATCTAATTATTTTTTTCTTTCAAAAGCTAAGCATACTGAGTCTGGCTGGGATGGAGTTAAGAGCAGTACACTAAACAAGCACAACTTAGTGGGGGTGGGTTTTTTTTTTTAACAAAATGAAATAAAATTCCAAAAGCAGCTTGTTAGACTTGCAATATGTATTTCTGCCATGGAAAAATGGTAATCTTAGCTTTTCTGGTCTTAATTCTTCCACCCAGTCTTCATATAGCACTAACACGCAAAATATCAGAAAACACATTACTTATGACTTGTTAATATAATTGAAAGGAACCCTTGGCTGAATGTTGCTTTCTGTTACGCTGTTACTTGATATCAGAGTTGAAGTGGATCACCTCTTTCATGCGCCTTTTGCCTGGTGGCTGTACACAGATTTCGTGTAACTTTACGGTGTGTGCTAGCAAGGGCTTTTTCATAATATAGTCATGAGGATTATAATTTTGTGTGCAGGCATTACCTCTTTTTCCCACCTCCCAAGTTTTAGCTGCTGGTAAAGCTTCTAAAGGGCCATAGGTTATCAAAATGACACAGTTTTAATTCTGGATCTAATACATTTTAAAAGTAAAGAAATGTCAGATAGTGCAGAAGTTTTGTTGTGTTTTTTTTTATTCATTTGTGTCTCACTTTAACATTTTTAGGAACTAGTGTTCCTAAAATAAGTGTCTCATTCGTTATAATAGTAGAAAAAGTGAGTTGGTGATTTTTAAAAAACGAAAAGAAAAAAAAAACACAAACCAGTATCCCTGTTTGTAGATCTCAGGTTTTTACCAGTTTCATATGAACAGGAACACTACATATGTAACTTCTAAGGCAACTAT
>VYZM01004377.1:129041-150156 GCA_013398915.1 Dromas ardeola | reverse complement strand
TCTATGATTCTATGATCTTAGCATGTCTTTCAGAGCATTTGATAGTCACACAAGAAAATCATAGACATGCTTTTTATTTTCCAGCAATTTTTTACAGGCTTTGGAAAACTCACAAGAGGAGGTGTAGTTTTCTAAAGAAATAGCTACCACATGGTGTGAGAAACCACATTCCCTAAAATGTGAATAAACTGAATAGCACATTTGAAATAATCTCTGCACCATAATCAGAGAAAAAAAAATCCAAATCCTGACCAAGGTCAACTATGAACTTCCCGTGCTTCCAGTTTGAGATATTGCTGAGACAGAATAAACCAGAGGAGTACTTTGAAGATGTTAAAACACTCCATTTTTAACCCGCAGCAATGTGGCTATCTCAAACAATGCCTTTGATATATCCCCAGCTTTGAGAAAATTTTTTCTCTACCACAAGTTCACACACAAAAATGGACTGAATAAGTGGACTGAATACTCACACCTAATTTTGCAATCACCAAGAAAGCCTGATAATGAAAAATAATATTATTTTCAATGAAAGGAAAACCACATGTTCTATAACATGTAGTCTGTGCCTAATTCTCAAAGGAAAATACTCATCCTAAGTGTGTTTAAAGAGATCAAGGACATAACCATGCAGAAAATAAAATTTCATAAAAGGCATTCTGTTTTTTCTGCCCTCTTCTTCCATTCCCTGCCTTCTGCTTCCCTCCCCCTGACCTGTTAAATTTAGATTTAGCCATAGCAGGTCTATCTGAGACTTTCTTGTCCAGAATGTAGTTTGATAAGAATTTCTCACAGTCCATCTTTAAGGTGAAACATGACACAATCCATGCAATTCCTGATCACAGGACTGACTGTCATGGGTGCATCCCTCATGGAGGAAAGAGCCTGATTCCATCTCTCTCTAGTTCTTCAGTGTGGGTGAGCATTAAAAGGGTCACTGCCTGTACACTTCTCCCCATTAATGCATCTGGTTTAAGAGCGTGCAAACTGATGTAGTGTTTCTACAAGGGATTCTGCCCTCCTACACCCTTCAGGATGCACAGACCCTGAATGAAATTAGGAGGAGAAAGCAGTGTGGCTCCTCCACAAACTATCGGCAAAATCATCTGGCCAGGCAGATCCCTGTTCAGACAGGCTGTAGGTTTTAGCAGACATTCAGCAGTTGTGCAGAGGAGCAGTTCTTTCTGCTTCCCGTAGATGACAGGGCCTTCACATTAACTTAAGTGATTCGGTCCAGCCCAAGCTCTGCTCCACTGAGATCCTACAAATTCGTCCTCCACGCTGCCAGGGTAGATGATAGAAACAAAGATGTTGTTTAGTCTAGGAAGAGAAGAATATAGGAAGCCATGATAACCATTTCCAAACATATAACAGGATATCACAAAAAAAAGAAAGGAATAAATCATTCCCCCTATCCAACTATCCAATGGGAAGATAACAGTTAATGGGCCTATATTGCAGCTGAGGAGACGTGGACGTAAGGGGGGGGAAAAAAACCTAACTCTTAGCACAGGGAAGCACAGAAATAGATTGCTAAAGGAGAAAAGGGGGTTCTATCATGGTTTTAAAAGTAGTGTAGATAAATATATGTCAGAAATGACACAGGCACATTCCCTGGGGATGAGGCTGGGATTATATCACCTTTCAGTGTCCCTTCCAGATCAGCTGTCTACAAGTCTACAAATAATTAAAAAGCAGCGATAAATATTCTGAAAAATAAGCTCTCTTACAAAGTTTCACACAGGTATCATGCAAAGACAAGGAAACATGTTCAAAGACAGCAAAACATGTTTGTCCTTAGCGTGTTGTGTACACAGTGCTCACACAGGGCCAGCTTCAGTCTTTCTTATGTCTGTTGCGTAAACAATGCTACTATGAATTGAAAATTAAAAGGTAAACTTTTGGGGCAAATTCTCTGCTTCTACAGATTGGCCTGGCTCCAGTTACTCTCCGTGGACTCATGCTGGGTTTTGTTTACTGTGCCAGGGTCTGGCCATTTGACTTAAAGCCTCCCCTTGACTTCCCTCCCTTGCCTTTGAATATAGTCCTTGAGCAAGTCCTGACTCTCTACTCAGAGGGTGCAGGATCCACACAAACAAGCCAAAGTGCTTCAAGACGGCTTGAACTGTGGGAGCATTCATGTCTGCGTCTAATTAAGCAAATACAGGGAGCCAGAAAAAAACGGGCAAGAGCAGTTAAATCCAGGAAGAGGTCAACCCCGTTGGTAATTAGCAGGATAATGGATCAAAGAACTCCACTTAGCACAGGAAATATTGAGCACCTCGTCTTTATAGCTGAATCTGATAAAACTTGGGTTATACATTTTCTACTAAATGAACCGGAGGCAGCTACAAACAGGAGGCTATTGTTTAACCTCTGTGGGAATTTCGTTTGGGTTATTGCATGCTTGATGTGCTACAGAAGAGCAGCCCTTATGCCGCATACTGATGTAGGTCTAATGATCTCTTATCTTCACATCCACAGTGGTTACTCCAAAAGCAAAGAAAAATGAAAGCCTTTCAAATGGCTTTGCCTTTAAAAAAACTGCCTCTGGGTTTTTGCTTGTTTAGTGGGGTTTTTTATGTTGTCTTTCTCTTTTCTCTTCAGCTTACAAATAATTATACCCAGTGCTTTATTTTAACAGGTTTCTTATTCCAAAGGAGTAATGTAATGGTTCTGTGTTACACCCTTCAAAAACTTAATCAGAATACTGTTCAGACAGAAAAGGTCAGAAATAAAACTGAAAAGCAGAAAGGTTTTCGGTACCACTGTTACATCAATCCCTAAAAATTACCATTTAGTAAACACTGCACTACTCCAGGCCCGTCCCTACTAATGCTGCAATTTCAGTTCTTTGCAACAGCTTAATTAAAGGAATAAGACACAGTTCATTTGTGCTGGAGTCAGTCTGAACCATGTCACCCTTTGGCATTATGCACTGAAGTAATAAAGAAAAAAATGACAACTAAATATCCAGTGCTCAAAAAAAAATAATAATCCTTTTGTTTGCAGACAATTGCTGTTCAATAGATAGACCGTTACATATTTTTTCACTGCTGATCGAAGATGAAAAAAAAATCTGCTTTTACATTTCTCCCTGGAGATACTGATGAGTGTATCCTTACTAGTGACTGCAATGTAAATTCTCTGCACTTGTTTCAGTCAATGGACAGGGATAGTTCTTCCCCGGCCAGGTGAGAACACCTAAAGTTAGGCTCCTCCTCTGACCTTTTTCGTGAGGAGACTGTCTCTATCCATAGATTATACAGAATAATGTTTTCTTTTTCCTTTTAGACACAAGTAGCCTTTCATTATTGTCTCCAGCACGTGACTGGGATTAGCAGCCATCTGAAGTGGATCGGCCACATACAGAACAGAAATTGTCTCCATCAGTAACAAATTCAATGTAGAAGACATGATTTTCTTTCCCTCCTCCTTACAGGGCATCTACCACCACTGAAAGATGCCTCCCTGAGATTATATATACTGCATTCTGGATACTGGACAAGGGCATGGGGATCCAGTCTCAATCTCATATAATTTCATGGAGTGTTTCCATTGCCTAACGAAGCTGGACATGCCTTAGCAGAATCAGAGCAAAGGTAGTGCTGTAGCAGTGCTCTGACCATACACGGCATATTCACAAGCCCGTGTACTGCCCTAAAGCTCTAATTTTTCACTGTGAAATAAAGGCTTCCTATGTTTTGTGGGCATGGAAGTGGAGTGGAGCAGAGTTTCTAATCAACGATTACAAAACAGGGAAGGGGGGGAGAGGAAGGATCAGGAAAGTCAATTACCACCAAAAGCCTCCATGGCAACTAAACTGACTACTTCTTTTCTTTTAAGCCTCCTTATAAATGCCATAAGCACAAAGCATCCAGGCCTCCCTACAGCTCATTGGTGCCAAGTGGATTAGGCTGGCAGAGTCTGTGCTGGTTTAATCCCCTTTAATGCCTTCCACCTTCAGTCTGATGAGCAGCCAGGCCCTTTTGCTCCAGCTCCACACTGAGCTCATCAGCGATAATGGCTTATCGTGACCATCATCAATAGGAAGCTGCTTTTCCCTCTGCTCCGAGCCGTCATCCCGTTTAAAAGCGCTGAAGAAAAATACAAGCTTTCACGGAAATGTTCCTACTCCTAACAGCTCAGCTGCAAGTTGCCTAGTGAAGGGTAGTAGCATTTATGGACATTGCCCCCGAAAAGTGCAAAAGAAAACTTGGCAATAAAAGGCCAGTTCCTGGCAAGTCCTTGAAGAGTACTTTTCACACAGCAGCGAGATAGCATTCATTCACATCTGAAGTGTATCCCACTGGAATTCAACACCAAGTAGTATTTCACAGGCTTTTCTGTACTCATGGTAGGACGGGTTGGATCATACTTGTGCTCTAGGGAGTAGCAGGAGAGACGGGGACATTCAGGCTGGGAGGGGTGAGGGGTCCCTGGGCCCACCCGCACAGCGTGGCCTGGCTACACGCCACAAAAGCCAGTGCCACAGGACTTTTTATTCCTATTACTTGGGCAGAAGCAGAAATGGCAATTCACAAGAAGGGCAGAAGAAATACTGGTAAATCTGGACACCTCTCCTCCACTCAGAGAGTTAGAGAGTGCAGAACCATAAAACTAAGCCCGTTCTGGGGAAAGGGACAAACTCTGTTTACTACTCAGCTGGACTCCTGCAAAACAACATTTCAAAAGCAGTTCATTTCGCAATTTGTTTGTAGTTTTTTATGTATCAGTGTGTTGGAGTATGACATCCATTGTAACGTGTGGTAACCGCCATCACTCCTGCTGGTTGCAAGGTCTTCAATGCTTAGCTAACTCTGTGTTTTAATATAAGAACTGATGACCCAAGAGGACAGTTCAGGCTTCATAGATGGCAGCAAATGTAAAATAATTTCCATGGGCAAGGCATTAGGAGCCCCTTATCTCAGGCTCTGTCTCATAGGACTTCTCGGGGGGAGCCCAGCCTACAGTTGTCCTCCTATCGCCCCTGTCAGCTATGGAGGAGAAGGTGTGAAAGCAAAAGTGCGAAACAGGCAGAAGTATCTAGGTAAAACCTGGCTGCACAGAGAGGGAATGGGATTAATTTGGCCTCTTATTTTAAGTTGTCCCATTATTAACATTCAACAAAGCCGTCTCTAACACGATTTGTACAAAAGAATCATGAATAACTTGCAAAAGTTATGGATGACTCAGAATACAAAAAGGAAGATTTGTACATTTTATGAGAAAAGACTAGCTTTTAAACAGATGAACCATTCCTCAAGACATTTTAAAAGACATTTGAATGTCTTAATTCCTTAGTCCTTATTTTTCATTGTCACTGGTGTAACGTCACCCTTTTCACACACACAACTGTGAAAAGTAATGTCCCATCACGCTATGAAAAGGAAAGTTTTTTCTTTTATACTTCTTATCAGATACCCTTTGATACCAGTTATCAAAGGAAATTAGTAAATCTTTATTATCATAAGAGAGACTGAGAACTTCTCCAAGATGTGTAAAATTTAGCAAGCCAAAATCCTGTTCTCTCCTACAACAGCAGCTTCACCACTCTGATGGAGCACGTTCAAGCACTATTTTTTTAAAAAGTGTTGGCATGACAGGGATATCTAGCAGATGAATATCAGGACTGGCTTTTGTACTTGCTCTCAAAGTCACTTACTTTTTTTAACTATGCTCAAAATGACTTTGAGAGCAAGCATAACACTCGTTCCTAACATTCACCTGCTGGGTATTTCTGTTCTGCTAGCAGTGTTTAAAATCCCAGACAATTCTTTGCTATCAGAAATATTACCATGTTGTTTATATATTCCCATAAAATCTTTGATACGTTCTTTACTGATGAAATCAAACATAAACCAGAAGTTATTTCTTGCCTTTATTGCTTGTAGATCACATGTAACTTTGTCCAAACTTAGCCTAAAGTGACAGAAATAGCACACATGGCAGTGTTGTGAATCAGACACATTATTTTATAGAATGCAGAAGAAGAGAGGAAAGCTTCACTATTATAATACATGGAAATACTTTTTTAATTTTCTGGTTTCCATGATAAAGTCTGGATAAACACTACAGACTCTGAGAGAGAAAAAGCAGGTTGATATATCAGCAACAAGAAATGTGTGCCAGTAACTGGGCTTCCGCATGCCAAGAGCTGCCAGCTCCGCCTGGCTGATCCCCGCTTGTGTGTGCTGTACTCAGCCGACTGCACAACACTAATCACAGCTGCTGCTAAAAGGAGCGCGGAAGAAGACGGCTGGCAGGGTACGAGGGGAAGGCAATGGAGACTAGGCTCTTCCAAAATGAAAAAATCTTAGAAGTGCCTTGCAAGGCTCTGGGGTGGGGCAATGCGGCAGCTGTCCTGCATGCCAGCCTGACCCGTGCCAAAGCATTTTGTATTGGCCTGTGGCTCCGCTGACAGTAGGGAACAGAGCCAGGGTGAACTGGGCTTCATGCGAGCAGATGAGTTGACAGCTGACAGTGGAAATTACGCTGGTAACAGAGCAGCCCCGTGGATTTACTGGGCTGTTGTCGTTAGGACAGCATTTTCTTAGTTCTTCCTGCCCCCAAGCATCCAATTTTCAAAACTTCCAAAAATATGTGACATTAGGATTCAGTTCACCTAACTGTAGCTTTTCAAAAATCAATTGCCAAGGCTAAGCCATGCTTATGTTTCCATTATAACCAATAGAGGTACCTCTGGTTTGGTTTGGTTTGTGTTTAAGCCCTCT
Organism: Dromas ardeola; assembly: GCA_013398915.1. Classification (NCBI taxonomy): domain Eukaryota; kingdom Metazoa; phylum Chordata; class Aves; order Charadriiformes; family Dromadidae; genus Dromas; species Dromas ardeola. The sequence goes on along the minus strand of VYZM01004377.1, from coordinate 143,422 downwards.
GTTTTTAAGAAAAATTGAGTTAACCCCAAGAGGATCTTCTCTATCTTTATTTACTAGGGAAAAAGTCAAGAAGACTAGCAAAGACTACAAATGGGACCAGCTCATGGGCCAAAACACCTGTATTTTGGTGTCTGTGTGTCATTGCCCATGTGTGCCAGGAGGCTAAGAGCTCATTGTAATCAAGGACAATGTCATCAATACAGTCACTGAAGCCTTGAGAACACATAAATTCATCTTGAAGTAGTGTCTACTCAGCTGAATCACTCTCTAGGTTGCACTGATGGTAACAGCTAGGTGTTCTGTACCTGTAAGGGGAGCTTGGACACACTAACCTCTTGCAGGCACTGACGTATCCTATTCTGTGAGCACATTACCACCACAGAGGCTTTAACGTGCAGATTGCCAAAGTCATATTACATGAATCCCATCTCAAACACTTGTATTGCACTAATCAAAGCATATGAAGAGAAATACAGAAAGTTTCTGTCTCCTCACGTGCATTGGTTGACTTGAGTGAAGTTACTCTGATTCACTCAAGTGGAATTCATAAATCATTAAGTTGTACAGTCACTACATGCTTGGGAGTGAGGGAAGCTTGCGTGGTCACAGGATGGCATCTTTGATTCTCAGAATGAGAAACAGCAAGGCCAGTCAAGTTCCTCCAATCTGAAATAACTTTCCCTCATGGAGACTCGGTGTCTTCTCTAACGTGGCCTGAGCAAACATCCAGTGGAGAAGAAATCCTATTAACTTCAAACAACTGTGGGTGAGATTTCTAGTTTGTACATGTGACCTATGGCAAACAAAAGTGTTTGTCGCCTCAGCAACTGAGATAAGTTTCTAAGAGAGGACTGAAGGAGGATGTCTGTCTGAAGGACAAATTATCTTGCCTCAGCTTTATTTTTTTGGATGAAAAAAAGCGCCTGCCCCACAGGACCTTTGGCCATAAAACAACAAGAAGGACATAAAACATGAAATGGATTTCTTTCTGTCTTTATTGAAACATGATCACTTTGTTAATAAATCTCTCTTCTGAATGAAGACATGCTGTGTGGTCTGTAATTACCATGATCGGGCAGTTTTCAGTCTTCCACAAAGCTAGGCGTTTATTTGTGGGGGCATTTTTTATGGATATTTCTGTGCATAGTTTGAAGGTCAAATTCAACTGTGTAGGGTATGGGTACAAGTACATTAGCTTTAGCTCCGTCTTTGGGCATCTGACCCTGAGTCTGTATAACATAACTCTGAACACTTTCCTCAGCTCAGAGTGGAAATAAAGTTCTTTATGGCTTCTTTGCAAATCACACACTTCTCTGCTCCATGGTTTTCTTCCCAAGAAAAGCTCTACTGCATAGAAAATTAAGATCATTTTTACCAAAAATAGTTCTAATTTGAAGTCAATGTAAACTCTTTAAAATTGCTAAGAGTTAAAATAAATGTGGACTTCATGTCCCTAAACTGATTTAAAATGTTTGCCATAATTGTGTTGTCTTTAACATTGTATGGATTGTATTAATGCGTTTCAACATGTTTATGGGTTCCCAAAGATCTGAGCAGTCAGAGCGTGTGAATCAGATGCTGAGTTCCTTCTTTCTGATGAGCAGGACAGCATGGTTGTGGGTCAGAAAACATGGGTCACTTCAGGCATATTTCCTCATTTGACTAGAGACAGCAACAGGCTGCAACAAATAAAGATAAAATAGGTCATTTAGAGTTGCTGTGAAACAAGATTTGACCAGAGAGAAGCACAGGTCTCTCATTAAGGCCTTTCTGCATTTGTGGTCATCATTAGGGCTGGTGGGCTGGGTGCTGTTTTTGAAGAGCAGGGGACTTTTAACTGATGGGGTCCTTTGAACACGGGGCTAAGCAATGTCTCAGAGCTGACGGCTCCAGCGCAGCATGGAAACTCTGTTCCCCTTCTCCATCCCCACCATGTCAGACTGGGCTGAGGAGTAAGTCAAGTAATCTGCCACGCAGCTGCGGCTGTGGCTGGGGGACACCGAGCAATGTGGAGACTAAGAACTAATGTCAAAATACACAAACACAGTGGATAGCCCAGGCTGTGGGGGAGGTGGAAACGGGAATTAATTGTGAATCTTGAGCTCAGTGTGAATGCATGAATGCTCAGACCTGAATGACTTCCACAACCACATTTCAGAACATGTCAAGTGAGAAAGGAAAGACTTTTCCTCCCCAGTTTTCAATGTACTTTAATGTTTTTATTATCATCTGACAGCTCAGTTACAGTTTGCCATTGAAAAGCTTTGCATTGCATTACAGAGAGCTGGCACCTAAAGGTAACAATTAGCCTTATTCAGTAAAATACCTACATTCCACAGAATCGCAGACAAGTCACAAGCAAAACCTATCAGTAGTTTTAATCACATAATTCATGTACCTGGGCTGTGTTTGCAGATAAGTGTCTCCTGAAAAAATTCTTCTGCAAGAAAAGAGCATGTTTAAAGTGGAGACAATGAATGAGAAGACACGTGTTGAAGCAGACTCACTGATTCATTTCTTTGTTGTCAGATTTTTGCATACTTTTTCCTCAAGTAAAATTTCAGTGTTGCAGAAATAAAGGGGTTTTAAGAAATATTACTTTTCCAGCATCCACGTAGAGAAACAAAAATCTCCTTGTCTCTAGAAATCCATTCACACATTTAATTTTTTCTTTGTCCACCAAAGTTGCTCATGATTATGCAGGCACCACAGTCTCTGAAGTCCACATGACAAAATGCCTCTGTTTTTGGCAAAATTTTATATTTGGTTATGACTTCACACAGGCAGAGAGGTGAGGAAGGTGGTAGACACTCTGGACGAGGTCTGTTTTCAGACACTTCATATAAAGATTAAATCTTAGAAAACCAGCTTTTCTGCTTCCCAAACTGCCATTTGTCAGGATACGTTTTGAACAAAGGTCCCTGGACTGTTTTAAATATTTATTATTTGAAAAAAAGAAGCTCCTAAGCACATAGGCTGTGCACTGAGCTGTGGGATATGGGATGGCATATGGGACCATACTTGTGGGTACAGCAGTCATGAACTGTATATATAAGGTACTATGTGTCATATGTATCTGATGGTCCCCATTACTAGTGGCACTTGAGCAAACTAAATTTAATAGTCTTACACAAAAGGTAAAAACTGCCAGAGAACCACCAAATCCACTGTACTACAGACAGTCAGAGTGCATTGTAACCATGAGAGCCTTGCCTCAAGCTAACCTGCACAGTGGCATAGACAGCACAAATCCACCCAGTATCCTGGACCTTTCCTTGTGTAGTTACTCCAGGTTGAAATCTGTGTGGTTCCAGATTTTCACTAATTTAGCATAAGAGCTGAATGAAAGCAATCTGGAGAATGTCTGCGTGTGCTGCAAGCCTACCTCTTGTTGTCATGCTTTCCATTGCCGCATTCACCTAAATCAAATGTAACATGGTTTACATATCAGCTCTTCAGACTTGTGAAAACCTTTGAAAGCAGGCTTTCAGTAACTGAGTCCATTACTCATACAGGTCCTACTCCCCATCCTCTCCTACCTCCCCCATGCAGGCACAGTAGAATACAGAAATAGGGATGGAAACAGGGAGAAAAATATAGATTCTTGGGGATGCATGGAAAACCTGTTGGTTTAAGGCAATTGTAGGTTTATGGACCTTGGCTTAAAGTCTCATTGATGATGAGATATGAAGAGAGAGAGAACATTCATTTTGTATGGGAAACTTCCATAGGCAGGGTTTGAGTGTAGGACAAAGCACTGCTTTCTCTCAAATAATCTGGCAATTAGAAAATTCATGTGTCTATATTTACCTTTCCAACCTTTGCTCCCCCTTCCCTTTCCTTCCTTTTCACTTAATCCTGCCTTTCTAGTTTATTTGCCTCCTTCCCTGATGGCCTTTTGCTTGATTGGCATGACCAATGTATGCAAATAGCCTCCTACAAGAATTCAGAGACCCTTAGTGCTTGATGGGAAGTGGGTGCCCTGCCCTGGCTCTGCTGGCTTGAACACTGAAGAGCCAGGCTGCCGTTTGGAGGAACCAAACTATAGACTGGAGTGCTTGGGCTTGGCACCTTGATCTCCCAGGGTACTCAAGGCTCACGGGATGGAGAAACTTTCCCTTTTAGACTAGACCAAGAGTGTCCATGCCCTAAGGGAAAAAGGAGGAGGGGCAATGGTTTTAAACTAGAGCAGGGTAGGTTTAGATTAGACATTAGGAAGAAGTTCTTTACAATGAGGGTAGGGAAACACTGGAACAGGTTGCCCAGAGAGGTGGTGGAGGCCCCATCCCTGGAGACATTCAAGGCCAGGCTTGATGAGGCTCTGTGCAATCTGATCTAGTTGAAGATGTCCCTGCTCACTGCAGGGGGGTTGGACTAGATGACCTTTAAAGGTCCCTTCCAACCCAACACATTCTATGATTCTATGAAAAACAAAGGATCAGTTTCCCAGCCATATGCCACATGCTGATACTCTCCAGGGTCTGTTCTGTACTCCATGGTTTTTTAGCACAGAATACAACACTGGGCCTGGCCTCCTGCATACATGGGATTTCTAGAAACAAAGGCAAAACAATGCCTCTTGTTGCCTCAATTACGAGTGCATGAGATAGAGAGAGAGAGAGATTCATAATTTTGATGATAGTGGAACTCATGCCTTTTGCAACACCAAATTAGATTCTGGTCTTAGCCTTTTTGTAGTAGCTGTGCAATCAGTTACCATCGAAAGAAAAACCTTATCCAGTACTGGCAACCCTAAGGAGTCAAACACAGTTTGAGGAGGCCCTCAACTGAAAAACACATTTAATACTCAACAGCTTTTTATTAAAAAATTTTAAATTTGCATTATCTGCTCACTGATTACGAGGCCTTTAGGGTATTCTTCTCTCACACTGTCAAGTTTTTCTCTCCACCTACAAAGTTTAGCACTTTTTTTTTAAATTTGGATTTTGAACTGTAGAAGGAAAGGCTCTGAAACAGTAAAATCACTGATTAGCATTACACAGAAAACATCACAGAAGCAGGAAACAATGTGTGTAAACATATGTATAATATCCTAATTAATACACAAGCCTTACCTTCATTCATCAACAAATTAATCTTTCCTTGTTCTGTTCTGTCCTGTTCTAGCTAATTTAAAGCCTCCCTTTTTTCAGATCACAGAGAGCAAAGGGAAGGCAAACTGGTGGCACGTACGTCAGAACTGGCATGCATGCCAGAAAATGGCATTTCACGTGACATGAAAGATTCTGCCACCACTGGCTTAAAGGCTCATCCTGTCCTACTGGTGTGCGTCAGTGGGTACTCCTACCTTGTAATAGTGGAAGGTAACACAGAAATGAATAGAATATACATATACAGTAGAAACATTCTCACAAACTGAGACCATATCTGAGCTACTTACAGTTACCACACACTGGGAAGAAGAACAGAACTGTATAGAATTTCCTTGCTCATCTACTGCAAACAAGGGCACAGCAAAACCCATTCCTCCCATAAACTTGATGCCATTTTTGTTAACACATTTCTGCTTGCAGAAACGTTATAAATACTTCTTGAGTCCATCATCCTTGCGCTGTGCTTTATCTCTGAATCTTAGTTTCTTGGAGGCTGCAAGTGTACTAATGTGCTAGGTAATCACAATAGTTGCTTGTCTACTTACATCACCTAGAATCAAAGTAGTTTATTTAGCAATGGTGCAAAAATATTCTGAGCACATGGAATCAAGTTCCTCCATATGGTGATGCTTTTAAACACTGAACATGATTCTTTATTGAAATAAGGAAATTTCCTAACAAGCAACTCTGTGTTTCTCTTCTTCATCTCAGAGTTTCTGACTATTTCCTTCTCTGGTTCCTGCTGCCTTTGTTCTTAATATGGATTTTAAAACAAGACTTCATGTTAAATGTTTCATAATGAGCATGAAAAGACTTAAAATCTTGTTGGCCCGAGTTCTTCGGAGTTTCCCCAGAGTGAAAACAACGACAAGAGGTAATGGGCACAAACTTGAGTATAGGAAGTTCCACCTAAACACGAGGAGGAACTTCCTTACTTTGAGGGTGGCAGAGCACTGGAACAGGCTGCCCAGAAAGGTGGTGGAGTCTCCATCTCTGGAGACATTCAAAACCTGCCTGGACGCGTTCCTGTGCAACCTGCTCTAAGGTGACCCTGCTCTGGCAGGGGGGTTGGACTAGATCATCTCCAGAGGTCCCTTCCAACCCTGTGATTCTGTGATTCTGTGAAAACAAATATCTTTTGGCTATCCTTAATCTGCAGTTTTTAATTCTGGTAGAGCAACAGAATAAAGTAAGAGGCTCAAATTCAGATCCTCTCTTTCATTAGGTAACAAATGGTCAGTCCTCTAAGAGAGCGTGTGCCCAGTCTGCCTGTATTGTACTCCACTTGTGCCATGCATATAGGTAGGAAGAAGCAGTCTCGTATATCCCAGGGTCTCCAACATGCAAGAAATAGAGACGTCCATTGTGCTGTGGAAAAGCCTGTGGCCGCTAAAAAGATTTATGTTTCTTTAGAGTGACAGCTGAGCTTCATAGCCCAAGATTTTTATGCTAGAGCAGTACAAGTAATGCTTATAAAACAGAACATCAGCGAACATTTGCTGGGGTGCCTGGGGAAGGAAGCAGCTGAAAAGAAATCCAAATCATTAATTCTTGTGCAATTTAAGATGCATTTATTACACCATTGCATCAGTTCAGAAGTTCGTATAATTGATTTTATTTTCCAGTCAAAAGTTGGTTAATTTACACTTTTATCATGATTTCTGGAATTTAATGGTATTCTATTTTTTTTTTTTTTTTATCTCTCAGCAAGTTTCTAGGGAAAACTAGATTTAATCCTTGGCTTTAAATGATTTTTCCAGATTTTTTATGATTTTTTTCATTTTTGTAAAAATCAAACCCCAAGACATTGCAGAAGCAATTATTTTTAGATATTAATCTTGACTGTATAAATTCTTTAAGGCTATTGTGTATTTTTTATTTATTTGACCATGTAAGTCTGTTGCATCTGAATAGCATCCAGATACTAGTCTATGCGTAAATACAAAACCCAAAAGAAACCCTAAAAAAACAGGCTCACTGAGCAGATGGCTGTATGTTTTGTCCAGGTCCCTGGTCTGGAAAATCAAGGGACCAGGACTGTGATCATGCACAGTTAGACTTTCTCCTTTCAGCCCACGCACAGATGAAGACACCACCAAGGTTTACCATGCTTCCTCCAACTCCCAAAACTCCTTTGGCATGTGATCAGGCAGAAGGATGCGCTAGTTCCAAGAGAAACAGTTACTGTGATCTTGTATATAATGAAAAAAAATATAATGAAAAAATAGGAGACTTTAATGAGCTCTGCTATGGTTATAAAATCTTTTACAAACACTTAGAAATGTGTGTTGGTCTTTCGCTCACTCAGCTTGAACACATAATGGCATTTCAATCGCAAAATTCATCTCTGGAGCCCATGTGAAATGAGATATCTCCCTTCTTTTGGCCAGGGAAAAATATCGCATGGGACGTGTATATTTTGACCTTACTTGAACTGCAGATAAGCAATCGCAGAGTGTGCAAGTATATGCAGTTTCCTCTTGCGTGTACTTACAGGAATTACTGAACGTTAGCTAGGCAAAGCACGCAGTCACTAAGGAGATACATGAATGACACTATTTAACCAAAAGAATGCTTGTCGTGGTAGAGTACCGGGAAAAAAAATTGATACCAACTTAAATCTTTCTAACAACTATAAAGGCCCATTTAAAGGCATCTTTCCTAAGACTGTCAGTGTCATAAAAAGAAAAGTACCTTTGCTATAATTCTTTATAAGTGCCTCATCCTTCAGTAGTAACGCTCTGCGTATTTGCTCAAAGGGAGCAGGCATACAGGTGACTAGCAGATGGATGACTCCTCTCAAAACTGCTTTCATGGAAGACAGATGAAGGCATAATTGTAATATTTATTGCAGGATTAAAGTGTTCAGGAAAATGATCAATGGGCATAATCACACCAATTTCAGTGAATTTGTAAACACAGTGCGAAGCTTATTTTGATGTTACTGTAGGGTTGTGGGCTGTATTAAAAGGAATTTCCAAAAATAAGGGATTATTTTTTACATCTCAGCAGACCAAGTTGCTGACATAATTGTCCTAAAACTGCTAGATGGTCTCACCTATTCATCATTGCTCAGTTAGACAGAATTAGACCCCAACATTTATATACAACCCAGAAAAATACCAGCATGCTTCACAGATGCCAAGAAGGTTAATCCCAGCATCCCTGAAATGGCTGAAACAGTCCCGTTGTTACAGGAAAAAATGTTCTTTTCCCTCAGGCTGCTCAAATTTGAGGGAGAGGAATTTCAAGGCCAGGGAAGAAAGCAAGTGGATGTATGTCAACAGCTTTGTTATAATCAATTATTTGCACTTCAGACAATATCACGTTCTTTCACCCCTAGTAATTAATGTGCTGTAAGATCCATTTTTCAACCTTTCTCCTCTGTCCATGACTCTTGATGTCTCAGTTCATCTTGTAATAGGGTGCCACCACTTCACTTTAAAGATAAAATGATCACATCAACAAACACTGGACAGAAGTGAACCACCTAACAAAAGGTTCCCGTACTGTCTAAAGTGGTTGTTTCAAGACATAACCACTAAAAACGAAATGTAGGCCTGTTTCTGCATCTGATATATAACATGTCATGCTGAGAAGGCAACATTAATTTCTTAGTCTTCCTCTTGTTTTTCTTTTTTTCTTGCCCTGCTAATTCCCCCCTCTCTTCCCTTATTTTCTGTAGCTCTTGGTTTGCTTGCATTCATCTCAGATTTTCTTCACACAGGTCCCAACAGTACAAATTTCGAGCACATAACTGGAGCTCCTACTTATTTCAATAATACTGATAAAGTTAATCTACTTAAATGGGTTAATCAACCTCAAAGAAGGCAATTCTATCATTATGAAGAAGTATGTAAGTGATGAGATTACTTCCTAGAGTGTCAGCAATTTGAGGGCCTCCGCCTTTGCGCTGTTTCTGTTCTTTATGGTAGAAATAAAGACATTTTCTTCCTGTATTCTTTTAAAAATAAAAAGACTCAAATATTTACAGGTGGTATTCAAATTACTTAAATTTGTCTGTCCAGAGGTCAAGTTCTTAGTCTAAACTAATTGTCCAAAAGTCAACAGAGAGATAGACCAGCTGCAAAGAGTTATCCTACTAGTCTTAGATGTTTATCTTAAGATAGGATAAATGGCTCTATAGAGATATAAGTCTCTGTTAACTGCAGAGGCTAACTTAGTGAGTAGTTTAGACGAGATGGCTAATTTCAACTGATGAAGTTCAGAGAAATAGCAGTGGGTCTCCCTGTCTCCTGCCCCCCGCACACTTGACTGCATTATTAAAATCCATCATGGTATTTTCAGAGAAAAATTTTAGAAACTGTATGGGGTTTACGTGGCAAAGTTTTGATAGTGGGAGAGTTGCAGAGGTGGCTTCTGTGAGCAGACACCAGAAGCTTTCCCCATGTCCAATACAGCCAGTTCCAACCAGCTCCAAGAGAGACCTGCTGCTGGCCAAAGTGGAGCCCATCAGTTATGGTGGTAGCACCTCTGTGATAACATATTTAAGAAGGTGAAAAAAAATGCTACACAACAGCAGCTGGGAGAGAAGAGTGAGAAAATGTGAGATTAACAACTCTGCAGAGACCTAGGTCAGTGAAGGAGTGGGAGTAGGTGCTCTAGTCTCTGTAGCAGAGATTCTCCTGTGGCCGGTGGTGAAGACCATGTTGAAGCAGGCTGTCCCCCTGCAGCCCATGAGGGTCCATGGTGGAGCAGATATCCACCTGCAGCCCACGGAGGACCCCACGCTGGAGCAGGTAGGTGTGCCCTGAAGAAAGCTGCAGCCTGTGGAGAGCCCACGCTGGAGCAGGTTTGCTGGCAGGACCTGTGACCCCATGGAGGACCCACACTGGAGCAGTCTGTTCCTGAGGGACTGCAGTCTGTGGAAAGTATCCACACTGGAGCAGTTTGTAAAAGTCTGCAGACCAAGGGAAGGACCCACGTTGGAGATGTTCATGAAGAACTGTATCCCATGGGAGGGACCCCAGGCTGGAGCAGGGGAAGAGCATGAGGAGGAAGGAGTAGCACAGATGATGTGCAATTAACTGACCACAATCCCTGTTCTCCATCCTCCTGCACCCCTTGCAGGGAGGAGATAGACAAATTGGGAGTGAAGTTGAGCCCAGGGAAAAGGGAGGGATGGGGACAAGGTGTTTTTTAGGTTTGTTCTTATTTCTCACTATTAATTGGCATTAAGTTAAATAAATTTCCCCAAGTAAAGTCTGTTTTGCCCGTGATGGTAATTATTCAATGATCTTCCTGTCCTTATTTTGACCCATGAGTTTTTCATTGTATTTTCTCGCCTGTCCTGTTGATGGAGGGGGAGTGATAGAGCCGCTTGGTGAGCACCTGGTAGTCAGCAAAGGTCAACCCACGACAGTAACTCAGTTGATTTTCTTCTCTTGATAGTGGCCATCATAAGTGATCAAGCATTTATCATTGGTAGCCACACATTGGTATCTGATCTCAGAGGGACAACCTCATGTATGCAGAGAAGAAATACTCTTTCAGATATTCTAGTGTAGTTCTGCAGGTGAAGAAAATACTGTTTCTTTATTGATGATACTCCTAAGCTCTTTGTGAAATCTAAGGAGAATTCAAAAAGTATCCAGTAAGGTCAGTGAGTAGCATTTTTGCTGACAAGGGATTTCAAAAAACTGCAATACAGTTGGATAAAGCCGATAATCCAAGAGAGACCTGTTTGAAAAGAGCTGATCTGAATGTTTCTTTTAGACCGTATCACCAAACTCAGACTTTTAACACTAAAATTGACAATACCACTCCTTCAGGTTTTCTTGAAAGGCATCCAAAGAATTACTTCATAGCCAATATTATATTTCACTACCTCATCATTTCATGCTTGTTCTGAAATAATTGCAAAAAGCATGCTTTACCATATATTATTATCTGATGATACACTTAATAACTGACATGCAAGTGTGGTGCCTAATGCAGGGTAAGCAGGTACTTGCCTGAACGAGCTTTTTCCACGTGCCTGCTGAAGAATGGAATGCAGATGGCCCTTTACTTCCTCCCCGACAGGCTGCAGCTCTCTGATCCTTGCATTTCAGCTCTTTACATGGACACACATGAGACAGAGCAGGTAAAATACACTGCCCTAAGTAACTATGCACTTAATAACCCAAAATCCTAGAATTATGAGGCTCGGTCCTGAACACCACATCGCTAGAAAGATACTAAGCAGCTGAAGATTGGTTGGAAGAGCAATATAAAAATGATGATGAGCAAGAGCTGTTTTATGGTGGAACAGTAGAAGAAATCTGAATAGTTTGGCTACAGGGTGACTAAGAATAGGATATGATAAACAACTCAAAATACCTAAATGCTGCTAATATCAAAAAAGGTAGAAGAATTAATATGGTGGTATAGAGGATAACTGAAAGTAAAAGGATGAACTTAGAAAAAGTAGCAGGTAGGCAGCCAGCTTTAGTATTCCTGTCAATAAGTTTTATGCACGTACGCCTCAGTCTTCAAAAGACACAAAAATAGAGTGAAAAACAGACCCTAGAAATTGTATTAAATTTGCAAATTCTTCAGTTAGTAAGATCCTCTAAGAAGAAAAATAAAATAAACTTGGAAATTGCACAACTGAAATATGTATAAATAATTTAAATATTGTACACCTTATACCCCACCCAACTTCTATTTAAGTTTTACGAACTGATGTTAGTCCAATTTCAAAAATTCAAGACAGTAAATCAGGCAGCAGATGAACACAGCGTGGAGACATGGGTTAGATCTGAGGGCACAATCGACAGAAATGGTATAATGTCATGGAAGATGTTTCAGGATAATCATGAATGAATTGGGTTATTTATCTTCTGAATTTGTGTAAAGAAGGAAGAAGCAAACACTGTAGCTTTGAAGTCCACAATAGTCAAAAGCAGTAGAGGAGAAGAAATCAGAAATTATCAATGGATTATTTAAGGTGATACATCAGATGTAGATTTAAATTAATTTATATTATATTTGAATTCAGTGAGGTGATGACACAAGTGTACATAAGACTACGAAGATGAGCAGGAAGTTTTGTCCATAAAGGCAGATTTAGGATTCATTGTGACTGGTAGCACAATGCTGAGGAAATGGATAGATTACTGCACCTCAAAGAAAAATCAGAGGAACTTCAATAGTAGTTAACTAGTTTTGCTGGACATATTTGAGTACTTTTATTGGCTAGTAGAAAATCATCTGGTCTGCCAGAGTGGGGAAGCTGGCAGTATAAATACTATGAACAAAGCATCAAACATTATTTGCCAACACTACAGTAAAGTTTTCTAGTTGAGGATGCTATTTCAGTAGTTAAATGCTATGAACAAAACATCTGGATACAGAAGGCAGCTGAATGTTAAAAATGTGAATTGCTATATGAAAAAAATAACAAAATTTGTTTTACTATGCAGACCATTACTTTTGGAAATGTTATTTTTATGTAAGAAGTTATTTAAACCCTAAATATTGTATGGATTTTAGTAGGCATGTCATAATATGCAACTGTCTTAACTATATCTTCTGTCAGCATGCTGACAACACTGCCTTTCACAAACAAAATTTGCCAGTTTTCACCTGGCTTCCTTCACATCTGTCCTCACTCTGTGGCACATGTAAGCAAGTCATCCCACCAGTACTGCTCACCCCGCGTGCTTCTCCTCCTTCACAGTTCTCTAAACTTTGGCAGCATGAGGAAGACCATCATCGATCTCCACAAACCCAATCCATTCAGTTTACTTCTCGTACAGCCTGTCATAATTAAGGCTAGGTTGACCAGGTGCTACAACAGAGAAGGCATTTTGCCCTTCTGTACTATCCAGGAGTGAGACAGAGACGAAAATCCATTTGAGGAGTCATAAAACCCCAGTTAGATGAGTGATAGCCAAGATGGACAGCACCAGTGACACATAATGCGCATAGATAATGTATATATGGTTATGTTTGCCAAGATGCCTAACTGAACTCTTACGGATAATAAATAGGTTTACTGATATTAGGACAAGATTACACACTTACTAATCCCAAACAAGTTGAATTATTCATAATGATTCATATAAAATTATTTATCTGGGTTGAGTGAATCATAATACTTTAGATCTATCTCTGAACAGTTTTCCAGAAATCTGACTAACCCAAATTCCTAACACTAATAAAGGGGCAGTGACTCCCCACACTTACATTATTTTATCTGCTAGCAAAAAAATAAAGGTTTTCAACTGTGTACTTTCAGACCTTTCTATTGCAAATGTTAGACAGTCTTTGATGCCACCTTCTGGTTTTAGTAAATATGTGTAGCTCTACACCAGCTGAGCCACACACTAGCTGTCAAGCTGACATATACAAATTTTACCAGATTTCCATATTTGTTGTGCATATACTGCAGCAGTAGGTTTCTAACTATTACTTTTGTTTTGGTCACCCTTTGTCCCCAGGACAGAAAGGGTCCTTTTCACATAGCAAACACAGACAATGAGAGAGAAAAAACCCCATGATTTTAAATCTTAGCAGTCAACTCAGAATATATGAAGAGTTTAAACTTTACTAACTAAGCTCTGAAATACATCTGCCTGACAAAAATCTGTGGTGGTTCTTGCAGACAAGCATTTGCATGTATTAGAAACAAATAATCATACTGGTTTTGCATGTCTGTATGTAAGCAAGGTTTTCTTAATTTGAAACTTTATTTTGAAGATAATCTTTACGCAGATAAGCTAAAGTGTTGTATTTAATCAACTGTAGCTGCCAACAGCAGTGACCTCAAATCAGAGGGTTGTGATTAATGGAGCAGGGTCGAGTTGGAGGCCTGTAACCAGTGGTGTCCCCCAGGGGTCAATACTTGGACCAGAATTGTTTAACATATTCATCAATGACCTGGACGAGGGGACAGAGTGCATCCTCAGCAAGTTCGCTGATGATACCAAGCTGGGTGGGGTGGCTGACACCCCAGAGGGCTGTGCTGCCATCCAGCGTGACCTAGACAGGCTGGAGAGCTGGGAAGAGAAGAACCTAATGAGGTTCAACAAGGACAAGTGTAGGGTCCTGCACCTGGGGAGGAAGAATGTCAGGCACCAATATAGGTTAGGGGTGGACCTGCTGGAAAGCAGTTCTGAAGAAAAGGATCTGGGGGTCTTGGTAGACAGTAAATTATCCATGAGCAAACAATGTGCCCTTGTCACCAAGAAGGCCAATGGAATTCTGGGCTGCATAGGGAAGAGTGTGGCCAGCAGGTCAAGGGAGGTCATTCTCCCCCTC
>VYZM01004377.1:73470-129031 GCA_013398915.1 Dromas ardeola | reverse complement strand
TGAGGGATTGGAGCATCTCCCTTACGAGGAAAGGCTGAGAGAGCTGGGACTCTTTAGCCTGGAGGAGAGAAGGCTGAGGGGAGACCTGATTAATGTTTACAAGTGTCTAAAGGGTGGGTTGAAGGAGGATGGAGCCAGGCTCTTTCCAATGGTTCCTAGTGACAGGACGAGGGGCAATGGGCACAAGTTAGAACACAGGAAGTTCCGTTCAAATACATGGAAAAACTTCTTTACGGTGAGGGTGACAGAGCACTGGAACAGGCTGCCCAGGGAGGTTGTGGAGTCCCCTTCTCTGGAGGTTTTCAAGACCCGCCTGGATGCAGCCCTGAGTAATGTGCTCTAGGCAATCCTGCTTTAGCAGGGGAGTTGGACTAGATGATCTCTAGAGGTCCCTTCCAACTCTGAAATTCCGTGATTCCGTGATATTACAGGGGCATCTCACAACTCACAACATGACAACAGTAATTCACTGATCTGGACACTAGTCAGTTGCTACATTTGTAGTTCCTGCTACATGAGTGAATTTAGTATGAAACACATGCATTTTAAAGTTTTTTTTTTATTGCTCTTGTTTTGCTTTATGCCAAAATACTAATTTCTAATGAAAAACCTCACAACTTCTGTTCTTAGCTGAAGAATACATTTTTGCACTAACAAATGGTGCATTTTGCTAATTTAAACTGCCTCTGATCTAAGCAGCAATATGTGCCCAAAGCACTCAAGGTCTGGGCTCCTGATCTTGATGCTCAGGCTGTGCTTCTGGAGGACTGGAAGCAGAGCACTACAGTCTGTCCCGCACTACACGGCTGTGGCATGTGCCAAATCTATCAGCTGCTAACCTGTTTTTCTACTGAAGAGAGAACTTAATATAGTTGTGATTCAGCTTGCAGGACAATCCAGGCTCTATTCATTGAACAGTGTATTGCTATTGATTATTACTGTTCTGCCAGCTAGTCACTAGAGTGCTTCCACAGTCCAGCGAAGAGCTACTATAAAATTCGCCTGATAGACTACAAAGCAAGTTATTGTTGTCCACCTGGTCTTTCTTCAAAAAATACAGCTAATACTTTTAACTCTTAGAAATGGAGTCTTCAGTGTTATAGCACTACAGTATATTATCTAAAAAAATGTATTTCTTTTTTGCTGGTTTTAGAGGATTGCCTCTTATGCACAGCATAAATACAGAACAAATTCTCCATGCCTCACACAGTATGAGTGAAAATAACCATTTCTTAAAGATAAGGGTGTGGGATTCAAGGAACAAAGTACAGAACTATAAACCAAGGTAGAGAAGAGCTTTAAAATTCTTGTACTTCACTAGAATTTGTATACAATTAGAATTAGGGAGTTTATCTCATCTAACCCTAACCATTTTAAAGGTAGGTATCTGGTCAAAGTTGAATGCCTGATCTTTAGTTCAGTGTGAGATAGACATCTCCAGAGGGCAGTTTACTTCATCCTAAAATATATGTTCAGAGAAAAAGGTATCCCACATGTTTACGTCAACAAGCCACTGCAGAAGCCTATATAGCAATCCTACAAAAGGCATCTAGTTTTTATATGGATAGAGGAAGAGGATATGGAACCTATTCTGAAATTTATTCTATTTTTCATTCAAGAGTTGGTGTTACTTTTTATAAACCAAGATTTCTTTACTTTGTGCCCTTAAACTATAAAACTTTACTTTTTAATGGAGAATACATGTTACTTTCTATGTCAGGATTATCTATAATATTGTTGCTACAGGATAGCATACTTATTTGCATTTTAAGTTTCCTTACATGTGGTGAGTCAGAATAAAGCCACAGTCCTAGACCCATCAGATGTCTGTCTTCCTCTGCTTTGGCCTTGGTGCCTTAGTCTCTTTGCATTCCTGGTAGAGAGGTTCGTTCCTAATACCATGAGGATTAGATCAGCCATTTTAAACTATTCTGTTACCATTTAGAATTTTGTCATCAGATGAAAAATCATGAAATTAATTTCTTAATTTCATTTTAGAAGCTACGCTCAGCTACAGTGCATCAATCACAAGAATGAAGACAGGCAGTCACAGAAAAGGTAAACAATATGGCCACAGTTTACTGCCAAGAAGTAGTACTGTAATGCAGTAAGGGGGCCAGTCCTAGAGGAGTTTTATTGCCTTCCTTCATTACTCCTATTGCCATATTTCCACTCAGCATCCCACATCTCCCAAATATCACTGGCTTCTCCTGTGTCCTCTACAAGCAGTACCTCCAATGTTCATGTTGTTGGGATGTGTTACACCCACCGGGCGCTTGGATGTAGGATGTTTATAACACCATTGGTTTTATCATGCCTGAACTGCTCACTGTGGGCAGAGCATCCCTGTGCTGCTTCTCTAAAGTTTAGTTTCCTTTGCACAAGCCCGATGGAGCTAACATGAGTGCGAACAGCGGATGTGTCCAGAACATCAGGCTGACTGGTTGACCAGTCTGAACTGAAATTTTGATTGGGTTGCAGATATAAAGACTAAGAAAATGTCCTTAAATACCACCTACACAGAGGATCAAGTGTGTCACTGGAGAAGCCATTTGCTGACTCTTACATTAGCCCAGACTTGGTTTGTGGTATTCATTAGAACACAGGACTACAAGCAGGAATGAAAAAGATAAAATACTACTTGTGCAAACGATGTGGGAGTTCCTTTTATCCCATGGCTTTCCAAAACTCAATTGTTTGAAAGCTGTAGTTTATTTGATTCAGCCTCTGCACCTAATGAGATATTTCTGCTTCAGAAGAAAACAGTTTGGCACTATATAACGTTCCAAAGTCTCCAGAGAAATCTGTAAAGAAAACGAGCTTAAACTGCCTTTCTTTATATTCAATCATGTGGTATTAAAAACACCTCTCACGTTACTAAGAAGCTTCATATAACATAGGCCTCCTTGTGTTTGTTTCTGCATACTTTTTCCACGACTGTCAAACTGAATTTCTCTTTTTTGTATACCACAGCCTTACCCTTGAGAGGAGAGGGCTTTGAGAGCTGTCTAGGGCTCATGCTGCTCTTTTTCTGTTACAGCACATTTTTTCCAACATCGTGACTCAAAAAACAACCCCCCAGAGCCATCATGCAGTATAATACATTATATATGTGCTATTGTTAGATGACTTGGACTACGACTGATGATGCTGATACCCTCATGAGAAACAAGAGCTGGAAATCCAGACAGGAGTGTCTCAGGAAATTCTTGTCTGGGAACTTCATGTCTGAACACACTGAGCTGGAAGAAATTGGTTGTGAGTGGCCATGAATGCCTATGTGAGCCTCACTTACCTACAGGGAGAGTGTATAAAAAACACTGCTTACTAGTTTTGGGGTTAGGTCATGACTCAGGAAATAAAGGGATGTCAGAAATAAGGATGGTACATAGGAGACAGATGGCTGCTTGCTTCACTAGCCAGATCCACCATTCAATTGACTTCTTGGGACAGAAGTGAAACCCACACAAAACCAGGTGCCAGCTAGAGAATTTCCATAGCTGGAGGGGTTTCATTAACACAAGCAGAGGCTGAAAAGCTGTCTCAGTTGCAGAACAGTGTCTCCACTGCTTTTTTGCTTTCTTCTTTGGGGCCCAGAGAAACCTCCATGCCAGTCTTTTGGACGGAGGGAGGTAAATCACATGCCTATGGTCCAAGAAAAGGAAAGGAGCAATATTCCCACACCAGGCATGGAATGTGGCCTAAGACTTTGAAATTATTTGCTAATATTAATATTTTTGTTAGCAAGGCATGTGTTTACATTCATTATTTGGGTAGAAGAAAGTTGAAGTGAAAAGCTGTAAAAACATTTCTCTCTTTGAAAGGAAAACTTTTTCCCATAACTTTGGCTCCTACTTTATAATTAAATAATTACCCCAATTTAAGCTAATTGCTTATCCATCCCTCCATTATGTTCCTAAATGAGTCAGTTTCTAACTTGTTCAAAATGAACAAAGCAATGCCACTTGATTTTTGGAAAATACATATCCTTAAGGGTATAATTCTTGTGTGTTTTTCACCTTGTGAAGCCAACCCTAAGCCTGCGGAGCGAGTGTAAAAGGCTATCATATGCAAATAGTTTTTTAGAGACCGAATGCAAGAAGCAGGTGTCCAGAGAAACAGGCCATGGAAATGTAAAGAGCAGACATGCAGAAATGTACTGCTGACATCTACAAAATGAAACATGCAAAGCATTTAGCGCCCTCCACCATACTGAAAGTGTGCGGACTAATATGAGTTGTCTTTTCCTGTGAAGCATTTTCTCCTTTTGAATCCTGTGATGTTCCTCAATGGTGTTTGCCTGAGAATACACTTTCTGTCATTCCTGA
This sequence comes from Dromas ardeola, assembly GCA_013398915.1. Taxonomy (NCBI): domain Eukaryota; kingdom Metazoa; phylum Chordata; class Aves; order Charadriiformes; family Dromadidae; genus Dromas; species Dromas ardeola. Next base: position 124,703 of record VYZM01004377.1, on the reverse strand, counting down.
GCATCAAACACTGAAGCAGGAGGAACTTTAAGAAATAAAACTAGAAAAATGAAAAACTGTTTCACTGTTGATCCTAAGTCCTTCTTCAAAAACACCAGCTTAACAACAAAATACCAAAGAAACTGTGGTGTTACAGGAGTCATCAGCTACACATCAAATTGCCAAATGTTTCACTTACTGGCTCTTGGTCCCTTTGATTTCTCCAGGCATGCTGTGGGAGAGCAGAGGAGTACTTCCAGAAGGCTGAATTCTTGGCTGAATGTGGCTGAAGAGAGGTCAGACCACGATAAAGGAAATGTAAATCATTAGTGTCACTTTTTTATCACATTTCACCAATAAAATTTTGGGCTTTAAAGTCTAGAGATAAAATATGACATACCCTTGCCCAGCCAAAGAAAATGGACATCAAGAAATCTAACAGTTATCAGAGGCAGTTAATGTATTACTTCAAATAAAAGCACAGTAACTCGCATAAGAAATTATTACTCTTTATCTCAGAGCAATATCATTGTCTGAAATCTGTTGTTTAAATTTTTCTACTCAATTTTTGATTCAGGACTACCATGAAATATACACCTTTCTTTGATGAAACTGTTATAAAAGGCATATGTTTTTAAATTACCTGATTTTGCATCTACTTACTTTAAAAATATCTGCACTACACATACCAACTTCTTTAAGGGGTTAGTGAGAGCAAGAATACTTTACAAAAACCTACGATCCAAAATCTGAATATAAATTTCATGATCTAATTTCTGTACTGTTGAAGAGTGAAAAATAAGTATCCTTGCAACCAGTGGAGCTGGGCCAACTTGAACCAGCAATAACTGGGTACCATTCCTCTAGTCAGGCAGAGAAATACGCTAGGTTTGTTAAAGAGCAACAGTGTGGAAAGAGGGAGTATTATACTGTTGGGATTTGTTTTAATTGTCTGCTCTAGCTACTGCTGCTCTGCTGCAGAACCATGTCTCAACACAGGGCTTGGACCAGGTTATGACAAAACACAGCTTGAACATGGTCTAATTGCTCTGCTATCTCTGCAGCATATGAAACTGCAGTTTGCCTTGCATCTCTCAAGTATGTTTGTAAGATTAAACCCCAACACTTTAATCCTTTTTCTGCTGTATTACAACCCTTAGGTTTGACTGTCAAGCTTGAATGCTATGGTGTGGGCAGACATGAATGCCGCTGGACAGATGACAGACAGTTTTGATACTAATGTCCACATTAGAAAGCAGAAGGATGAAGGCAAAGCACACTAAGCAAGCCATTTGAGAGAGTGGATTGTTTTGGGTAACCTATGGCCATTGCTTTCCTGACTACTCTGGGAGCGCCAGAGCCCTGGGGATTTGGGCTGGGTGCTGCTAAGAGTGTGGTCATAACATCTGGGACAAGTGATGTGCTATGTGTGGGACAGACACTGTTCAGTGGGGAGGACGCTCTCTCAGCGACGGGCTGTTACCATTTTCTTTATCCTTCCAAGAAGCAGCAAACTCAGCATTCTCCAGTCTATCTTCCCCCATTCTGCTTCTGTAAAACCTCTTTCCTCTTCCCCTTAATTCTTCCTTTCCATTGATGGCCCCAGCCTTTTATTCTTGAGGAAGCAAAATTTGTTTCTCCCTATCTTACCCAAAGCTTTGAGATGGTCACAGCTGTGCCCAGCTAGTCAACCTGGCAGAGGAGCTGAGATTCCTGCTGCAGCCCCAGTGCTGGATGAATCCTGGTGTATGGCTTTCAGAGGAGAACTGGATTTTATTTAATCAGCTAAGAGCATGGGCAGAACAATCTCCCTTCTCTGCCCAACTGTGTAGACAACCTCAAGTTCTAGCTCTATGATAGAAAGAAATATTCAAATGAAGGGCGGGGTGGAGGCAGAAGAGAAGAAAACAGGGTGAAGGAGTGCAATGCAGCAGGATGAGGAATTCTTTCGCAGGAGATAAAATAGGAAGTAAGACATGGGAGAAATCAGGAGAGATTTTTTTTCCCCAGAGATTTAAAGAAAAAATACAATCTGGAGGATAAGAGACATTTGAAATTTGACTTGAATCTGAGGCAGGCACTGCTGGAGGAGGAACAAGAGGATGGAAGAAAGAGGACATAAAAGAAGTGGGTGGGAACAATCTCTTGTGGAAAGAGAATTGTGTAGATGGGAGTGTTGTTTCTCATATATCCTAGAAAAAAGGGCAACACTTATCTATGTTGTGTTGAATTTAGTTTTTTTTTTTTACATAATTATCTAACAGATTTATTTTTTATACACATGAACTCCCATGAGATCAATGTGAATTTAGTTACCTAAGTTTCCCTGCATCTGGCCTTACATGCCTATTGAAAGGATCAATTAGTATTTTACTATAAACCAAGGATTATAATCTGATTTGGTACATGTCTAGAAATTATTGGTTTGCAAATGGACGAGAAAGTGACTTGAAACCCATCAAAAAATATTTCTTATATTGATAGACTTGTGAGGAAATAACACCCTAAGAGTGGACATCAATAGCATAGGGTAGGAGAGAATCTCAAGAACAATTACTCGTTATAAAAGTCAGGTGGAACAAGTCATATTAAAACCCTAAACCCAGTCTCAGATCCCAATTTGAAGTGCTCCCTCATTTTCAAAACTTCAAATGTCCAGTGGAGTGTAAGGACAAAGGAAGCAAATCTTGATTACAGGAACAAACCTTTCATAACTGGGTTTAACCAAGGATCAAACACGCTTTACATGGCACCTGAATATGGCATTAGAAGAGTAACAACGAGTCATGCCAAGGAATATTTCAGTCTACAGATCCAGTGCTCGCAACGGAAGCACTCCATTCCTTATTTCTCTGCATCCAATAAATCTGAGGAATGCATGATGTCTCAGAAGTTACATCCTTCCTGCAGGAAGTGATAACTTTTAAAAAAGTGGTATATGCCTTGACAGAAAAAGGAATTGAAACATATGGAAAATGGATTCTACAAAATTGGAAAACTTGCAGCTATCGTCCCTCTCTCCTTACAGTCTTTGCCCAAAAATAGAATGGGTTACAGCGCAGGGTTATGGCAGTGCTTGACAGCTACAGCAGTGATATAGGATCTCACCTATTTTCTGTCAAATAATGAACATTTTTGTCAATTTAATGTGGTAACTGAATAATTCCACTGGAAACATGAGTAATCAAAGAGTAACTCATTTTGACAATACCTTTAAAACAATACATGGCTTGGACGCTATTGTGTATGTAAGGTATGAATAATTGCAACAAAGTCACACATCTAGTGTAACGCAATGTATATCTTGAAATAAATGTAGGCTGAAACCAAAATACAATCTTGGCACCTTGGCAAGACATTAATTTACTCTAAGTGACACATAAAGTTCTGTAAAGCATTTATTTTACAGTTTTGTTCATTTTACAATAAAATCTCCGATGTGTCCATCTTTATGTAACTCTACCTTTTAAAAAACATTTTTGGTGAATTTAGATGAAAGGAAAAGCATTAAATGCTGTAAGTGGCTTTTAGTAGCAATTCAATATGTGCTATTATGGTGAACTGATTTGAAGACTAAATAGGCCTTGTAGTGCTATGAACTGATCCTGCCTCAACAATTTCAGAGAAGCTGGTACTGTCATACTAAGTCAAACAAGGTCCTTTTGAAAAAGTCCACGCTTTTCTTCAAGTCCTGAAAAAGACTGAGTATAGGAAACCAACACAAGATTAAGAGGAATTGTTGTATCCAGCTATTCAGCAATAGGTTGGTAATCTTGGTAACAAAATTGTGACCTTACTTCTAATCCCCATGTCACATTTGGATTTAGTCACTGGCTGTCTTAGTGTTGAGAAGGAGACTATGATGTGATCATTTATGGAAATAACTGCAGTGCTTTAGAGGGTTTTCTTGTTGCTGCAATCGACATTAAGACACCATTGGTAAGGATTTGCCTCATATTGGTGTAAAGAAATTACCAAAGCATTACAATATCTTCTTTCCCAATAGGTCTATGGTGGTGGTTATGTATCCATTGGAAGAAAGGAATAACCCGGTTCAGAGCTGGGCTACAGACACACACGTTGAGACTCAGGATGCAGGTTCATGACCAGTGTAAACCAGTCAAACAGTACAAGGCAATTAAAAGGGTTGTCTTTCCTCTCCCTCTTCTGTTTTGTGTTTCTGCACGTCTTCACCCGAGCCGTGGCAGTGCCTGGCTGCAGAGGCAGCAAATCAGCTTGCTTTCCTTTCCAGGTCCTTTTTAATCAGATCAGTGATCTGGTCCAGCTCACCCCATGGCAGCACCACCATTAATGCTAACACAAAGGAGTCAACAGGGATATGTGGTCTAGGGCAGGACAGCTTCTTGCAGCAACAGCATGGTTTCCATCTTCAGACTTACAAAGAGATTAATGTAGTCTGACATTTCCAAACTTATCAGGGCTTCATTCTTAAGATCTAGGGTTAGAAAAGTACTGAAGACTGCGGTAGCAATGAATATGCAAGTATAAAATGCCAGAGAGAAGAGTGCTACACATCACAGAAATGGCGTAAACCGTAACTTAGGATGAAGTTCCTCCACACTGCTGGCTGTCAATGCTTGTCACTGACACAAGTATCTCACCGTGACTGAGATAGAAAAATACCATATCTGCTTTCAGTGACCTAGACAAACCCTATGATCTCATCTCCAGTACACTGTTTGCAAAGGTAGAACTAAATCCAGGTCTGCAAAACCCCTCATCCCTCTCTGATGCAAGTGTAGGTGAAAGGAAGTTACATGGAGAGAGCTTATAACAAAGGCAAAGCACAAAGATTATTTTTTGTGTCAGAGATGAGCAGTTCTTTATAGCACAGATACACATTGTAGAAAACTTCTGGATTATTGAATGAAAGTCTAATATGAGAGAAGTTCTTTCTCTTTGTTGAATAATGTAAAAGAGTAGATTTCAAGGCTCATGTACCTGGACTGATTCCCAGACTCTGGAAGAGCTCTGAAATACAGCTTCCTGCCCTCTCCTGTTAAAACTTTTCTGCCCAGAATGTATAAGATGCAGAAAACACCATGTTATCCCAACTTGTAGCAGCCTGTAACTAAAGCAGTAGGGAAAGAGACAATGAAACCAAGTGCTTTCCCCTGGACATAATGGTGTCAGATTCAGCTTCCAGGACCTGATTAGACTGGTCTCTTCCTTTGCTGTGGAAATCTGTGTCCGGAATAACACAGTGCCCAGGGCTGCAGACCAACTCAGCCTCCTCTTTCTTCCTGTACATGAACGCCCCAGTTCACCCCCAAAAGAGCAGCTTCACTACTTCCAATACAAAACTGAAACACTTCTCCAAACTAGTTCAATGAAGGATAACCTATGAATCTCAGGAACAGAAGTAGCACTTAAAATGTAGGGGAACAATCTTTTGGGGATATATTTAATGATAGAGCTTGTGAGCTGTCTAGCAATTGCCCAGTAACCCTCACAGCAGGGAAATTTTTAAAGAAGAATTCAAAAGAAAATAATACTGTGTTTGATACAGTGCCTTCAGAATTGATAATCATTTTCCTAGCATGAGATTTGTTTCAGATGAAAATTGTTTCTCTCTCTTCCATTCTGATAAGGTCACTTGTGTGAATAGGCTTTCTGGTGATCACACACACCAGCTGCACTCTGTCACAGGCTTCTCACAAAGACAATTTCTGACGTTTCACCTCTGCAGTAAGCAGCTGGGGTATGACTTATAGCTTCATGTTTGGCATGGACTAAAAGGACAAAAGCTATTGTCCACACTTTGTATTTTGCTTTACTGAAAATATTCCCTCCAGAAAATAGAGAATATATGGTGTATAGTCTCAAACATGAATGGAAGATTTGTATCAGTCACTAGAGCTTTAAGCAAGGTTTAAAATACAATTTTTCAATTGTAAAATATGTTTTGTTATAGACATTGGAGAAATCTGTGTCTTATTAATTTATCTGGCTGAATTTGGTGTGGAAAAATAATCAAACCATCCAGAGGTGATGGCTTTTTCTTCCTAGGAAGGAGATTTCTTAAGAGCAGGAACGCTGCAGGCTGTTCCTAGTCTCTAATAGATTATTAAAATCATTGTCTGTGACAAAGGTAATGCTGTGCAGGCACACAGCAGAGAGAGATCATTTTCTGTAATGCTGATATTTGCACTGGCTGTAAAATTTTGGACCATGACTGTACAGAAGGCAAACAAGTGCCAGTGGCTCAGAATACCTTTGCTGCCAGTCATCCCTAACTACTTCAATGGTCTATATTTATTTCCCTAGTGTCTTGAATTATGTCTGTTTAATGTATTCCTCTTTGTGCAGATACAGACAGTAATTTTGCTCTAGTTCCCTTAGGTGCACTGCCCGTACCCGTGTAGGTCTGGTTTGGTTATACCACCTTAGGTATAGCTTTGTGAAAAGGCTTTGTTTAAATCACAAACAGAAGAGGTGAGTTACTCCAAGGTAGGCACCCTGACTTCTCTCTGAAACACAGAGAGGACCACTTTAGAAGCTCTTATCTATTAATCTCCTATCTTTGGATCTCGTCTTCTCTGATGGTCCTTTTCCCAGAGACATGACCTCCTGTGTGACCTAGTAAAACTCTCCATAAATCAGAGGTGTAGCAAAGCATTTGAAACTGCTGCAAACCAACTCTTAAGATGGAAAAGCACACATTTGATCAAAATAAATTGAACAGTTAGATCTAGCTGTGATAAACCACCACAACCCAGTTTTCAGATACATTCTGTGTAAATAACCCTCATCTACAGAACAAAGACAGTGTTAGTGGTAGTAATACGTGGCTGAAATCCAACACTGTCGAGTTTTTTTTTCTCCTTATTCTCCCCAGCACTGCTTAGTTGGTGTGCATTCTTCTACAATCTACTTGGAAGTTTTAAATTACGCAGTGTTTGCTAAACCTGACACTTGTCCAAAGGAGTATTTAACAGAACTAATACAAGGACTAGTGATCAAATGACAGAGTCTTGCCAAAGTGTCATTATCTATTTGATGAGTGACAATTTAAGCCTCAGTTTGCTGCTCGTCCCTTTTGAAGAACTGAGGCTCCAAAAACATAGTTCATAACTTGGCCATATCCTAAAGACCTGTTAATTAATTGTTCATGTAGGCATGGGATTGTTAAATATCACTCCCCTTCAAGTTAATTACAAAAAAAGTCTCAATTCCTTTGATGCAAGGAAGTGTGTGGCTCACAGAGAAAGATAATGTTGCAATTACATGGCGGTAAGGAAAGGTCACCAGTGCCGACTCAATGTAATGTGTAGGAATCTTTACTGGAAGTAAACATTTTGATCCTGAAGAAAAGATTGGCTATGAGTGGCAAATGTGGCACTGTAATACTGCCCTTTGTTATCTCTTCAAGAACAGAAAAAGGAATAATTTATGATCAGTCAAAATATAGGAAGAATCGGTAATTCTCCACCATTCCTTCTCAATGGTTAGTGCCTTCCTTTGGCAGCTGACTTCCAATCATAGGATATTGCTGTGTGTATGGAAGCAAGGAATATTCCTCTGTAAACTCCAGCCATTCTAATGTTGTCTAACCTAAGATCACATGCAACACTAGAACTAAGCCAGAGAGGCCCAGAGGGGTCTTGACAGCAGCTTTCTTGCTAACCTGCAGCAGTAACAGCAGTAGCCTTCCTTCTGAGTCACTATTAAAACTAAAACTAGAGTTGTGGTTAATAGGATTTTTGGTATCCTGACTGTCATTTCAAAATAGCAATTAGGAGTCTTGGAAAAACATTTGTCAAGTTGGAGATAATACTCTGGCCAAATTCCAGCTGCTTCCCCTTTTGTTTGGAGGTTCAAGAACAGAGAGCTAGGAGAAGAGGAAGAGTAAAGCTCCAATTAAAATCAGCATACATCTTTGTTAAGGCCCTACAAATGCTGGCATGAAAAATTTGCAGTCTGAGGAGCCTCTTATATCTGCAGTACTACTTCTGTGCTCTCTTTTATCTCAGTTGCTGAAACTTGCTGTTGCTCTGATCCTCCTGGAAATGTTGAAAACAGGCTGAGCGATTGCCTCCACCACCTCCTGCCATCAGCACTGTTTTGTTGACTCCCATCTACTTTGCAAGGAGCTGTCTCCATTTTGTACTCTGTCTTTATACCCCTCCAGTGACAAACCTAGCCGTGTCCCAGTCTATGAGCAGTGCTTCCAAGTAGTGCTGGTGGTGAGAGGAAGAGAGGCCTTTCCTCTCTGAACCCAAGACACAGCAAAGTTTCCATTCCTCCTAACAGACCTCTGCAGACAGGCCATGAAGTTCACACTCAACTCGCCTGAGGAAGGCAAATGCCATGGCCAAGGCTAAGAAGACACAACCATAGGAATGTATCACCTCAGCCTGAGGAACATTTTTGCCTTCCCCTCTGTTACTCTCTTCCAGCATCTCTCCTGCCCAAAGAAATGCCATGGCACAAGCCAGATACATTTTGCTTTTTTCTCATCGTCTCACACAGCTATTTAGGTGAGCTGCTCAAAACACAAGGTAGTCACCAGATTTATTATTTGACTTTATAACCTTCTTTTTTTCCCCTCTAGAAAGTATTCTCACCGTGCTATTTTGTGACATTTTAAAGATGGAACATATGAACCTAAAATAATATAAACAATGTCCTGTCTCCAAAGTGCCCCATTGCAGAGCATAGGCAAACACTACCGAAGCTCTTTCAGCTTGTTTTCTTAAACTAATTTCACTTCAGCAGTTGCAGCACCTTTTTTAAGAGCAGGAGCTCACCCTATGCCTCCTTGGTCAGAGGCCACGAGTTCAAAACACAGAGAGCTACTTCCCTCTGCTGGACATGTTTATAAAACAATGTCCTCTTCAGCAAAATAATGGTTAAAAAATCACAAGTGGTCGTCTTCTGTGTCTGACGCCGCAGTGTTCAAGTAAATAATCACAGCATTTATCTTTGTGCATCTGAATTTAGGTGCTCCCAAGTGCCTCTGGAAGCATCTACCTTTCTGCAATGGAAGGAACCAGGGTCCCTAACATTAGCTATTGTAATTGGACGTCTCATGTGCGGTAGTGCAAGCGCCATCCTATAGCTCCCAAATACTTCAGCTGGTAGCTTCATCAGATATTTCAGGCCCATATAAATATCACTGAAGAATTTTATAGGTTTACATCATCATTTGCAAACCTAAGGTGGACATTGAGTTTACATCAGAAACACAATCCTCTGTACTCAAGATTACTATATTGAGAGAAATACTGGGAAACTGGGCCATGATTTCTAGGCCATATAACCAGGTTATGAGGAGGGTGTGTTGACAGGTTGTATTTTGGACTATTTGCAACTTACTGTTGGGAAACTTATACCATCGCTCGGGGGGAGAAGGTAGAGAAACCAGAAGTGAAGTCGAGCCTGGAGAGAAGGGCTCACCCACCAGGATGGGGGGAAGATGTTTTTAAGAATTGGTTTTGTTTCCCATTATCCTATTCTGATTGGATTGTTAATAAAATAAATTACTTTTTTGTCCTCAAGTCTGTTTTACCTGTGACAGTAATCGGTGAGTGACCTCTCCCTATCCTTATCTCAACCCACGAGCCTTTCGTTATATTTTCTCTCCCCTGTTCAGCTGAGGAGGGGGAGTGATAGAACAGCTTTGGTGGGTACCTGGCAACCAGACAGGGTCAACCCACCATAACAATAAAGAGAAACAAAAAATATTTGCAAGCAAGCAACTGATTAAGAACTGAAAGAGTTTTCAGACTGCTATATAATTTTGGCATATTTTTTTCAGTAGAATAAATTGCACTGCTGTTCATGTAAGAAAAGTTTAGCTGACCTAGTAGTTTAGCAGCTAGGATTCACTGTATTCCTCCATAACCGTTGCATATTCTTCACATTTTTTGTTCATGTTGTCAGTTTATTTCATAAAGGTTGTATTATCTAGGCTGACTGGGGATTTTGATATAGTATAAGGATTTACATTTTTATGAGTGCTCCAGAACTTTTATTGCTAAACATTTTGTAGAGAAGCTGAGTTTATGTTATGCTTCAGCAATTTATATTATGGTCCACAGATGGAATAAACATCCAGGCAACAGAAGAAAATCAGACTCCCCATTTGTTGTTGATTATCCAGATAGTCATATGTCCCAACAACCTTCTGCTTCAGGTTGATTAATTTATGGTCATTGCTTCCCAAATTAAAGCACTGTCCTACACACTGCAGCACTAGCATAGCTGTTTATCACCTCTGTTTCTTTCACTTTTATCGCAATATCATCTAGGGGTTTTGCCAGGGAAAAATTGTGCTTCTTTTTTGTTGTGTTACACCTACAACTCAGTCTTGTTTCATTATGCTCTACCCAGAAAAATCATTATCCCCACTGTTTTAGAAAGCTATTTCTCATTTCATTATCAACCCCAGTTCTCAGTTCCAAAAAAGACTGAACTGCAGTTCTGGTAGATTGTTGTTGGTTTTCTTCCCCACAGATTGCTTCAGTCCACAAACCCCAATTTTCTAACATAATAACATTAAAAATCAGGTTCCCTCTTTATCTTGGACACTAGTACAATGATCTTGTTCTTTCGTGTCTATTGTCAACTATAGAGTTTTTCATCTTTGTCTCTCTATCTTCACAATCAAATTGAGATAAGTTTATAAATTTATCTCAACATATAAACTCTTAATCATTCTTATTTACTTGTTATATGATAAAATCAGAGAGAAACAGGATGGCTAGAAGTCTTATTTACTGGAATGCTACTAAAGTAGAGTGAATAATTAAATATTCTAGTTGGCTTACCTAGTAGCTCTTGTATGGTCTTGACGTATCCTCTATGAATATCGGAAGAGTTAAGATATATGATACTTTAGCTATTGGAAAAAATGTGTCCCCTGTGCACATGATCGGAGAGAACTGGAGATCGATCAATTCACACAAAGCATCTTCACAATGGTGAAAGAAGCCTGTGGGGTAATGTTAGAAGCCAACTTTAGAAGAAAAACTGCTGCAGATTAAGGAATTGTGACTACAAGTTGCTATTAGTTCTCTCTTATTTTATCCCTAACCAAATCTCTTAGCAGTCCCCACTTGTCCAGCTGATCATTTTATTCCTGTCATCTTTGTTATAGACTATCTGGCCATAAGACAGTTCAGTATTATATACAACTGAACACTACACCAGAATAAAATCAAATCCACATGCTAATGCTTGACTTGTTAGTTTCAACATCCTAACACATCCTTTAAATTTTAATAGCAACAAATACTGGATTTTTTATTAATTATAAACAGTTTGTCATGTGTTTTTAAGGTACCTTCACTCAGTTGCAGTCTTCCACTTTTCATTTCTCTCTGTTTTCAGATGAGTCACATTGGGGGCATTTAATTCTGAATAGACTCTGCTCAGCACATTAGAAACAAACACAGGAAAGCAACCTCTTTTAAAATCTCCTCTGCTTCCCCATATCCTTGCACATAACGGATCCTCATCATAAACTTTTTAAAGATATTCTCTATTAATGCACTGTATTGAGACCTAGGAGTCTGTAAAAAGATAAAAAGACAAAAAGCGAAGCTTTACTGAGAGAAACCCAAACTATTGTAATTTTCATTTCAGCAATAGCTCCAAACTGCAGTGAATCGGATCAGAAATTACCTACCATCATACATTGCAAAAAAGGTGGATTCTGTCTCTTGCTGAACAGTAATAATCTCCCTCTGCTCTTACAAATTTATCAAATAAGATTCAGTTAAACTCCTTACCTTCACTTTCCAAACTATTCAGCAGGATAATTACTTTAGCTAAAGCACATCTTATGTGCTCAGGAACAAATACAAAGCAGTAGAAAGAATTAATTGAGTTAGTCCTCAGAGTTCAGGTATATTCTATGGCATTCTAGAAAAGACCTTATGGAAGACCTATCAAGGTCTTAATAGAAATTAGAGATGTTAATTTTGCACCAATAATGAATTAAATCGACACTTTAGAACTCCGTACAAAAATTGCAAGATTTGCAGAAGGTTCATTTCTGTGAGGTTTTCAATTTAATTCATTGGTAACATGATAAAATTCCTGCGGTTTATTCCACTGATTAACTCCTGTTCAGAGATATTTCCTAAGAAGGTAAAGTTTTGGTTGCATCCCTTGAGTCATGTCATTACACAAGATTAGATTAGAATTTAGATGCCAGCATCCTATTCTTACAACATGGACAGTTGCATTAAGCAGATTTCAATTCTTTCACAAGGTTATCTATTATGTCTCATGCCAGCATATAAGGCATATGCATGTGTTCTGGTCCTCTCCATAGATACAAACCAGTTTCACAGTGATATGCACATTAAGCAGAAAACCAGACTTTTAACAAACCACATCTAAATTAAATATCTAGAAAGACACTAAGACATTACTTGAAATAATATCTTTAAGGTGAGGCATGGATACCAGTTTAAATTGGGTGGTTACAATGTGGGCAAATACACTTGTTCAGATTTGTTGCTTATTCAGTAACTTTAGCTCAGCTCAGCCAGACTAATGTCAGCTGTCTGATGAAGGAAAAGAAAAATTCCTCTTTGTTTGACTGAAACAAACATAATACTCCAGCAGACAGATATCTATTGATTTCTTTTGTTTTACCCACTGAATAATAACTTGTTTCATTTTTAAAAATCATACCTGATCCAAAGGGAAGAGACTAATAAGATTCAGTAAAAGTATTTTTCCTTAGAAGGCAAATGGAAGTAATTTACTTCCTGTTATTAAAGATTATGTTGATTCCCAACATACAGAATAAAATTCTACTGTTGAAAAAACTTAGATTCATGTTTTACATGTTATTTGTAATCTTTTGGATGAAGGTCAAAGTCTGCAATTTGCTAGAATGTAGCTTTACTTGTATTTCTTTAAAACACAACATATAGAAATTTGTATGTCAATCTTTTAAAAAAACTACCATGTTTTCAGTTTCAGGAAACTTTTTTGGTTAATGAACAGAACAAGAACAAGGCAGTGTTCAAAACAAAGAAAGATTACACATGACAAGAACAACGCTGGAAACTGAATTTGCAAATTAACTAGCACATACTATCACACTTCATTAAAGCATACTGAGACCACTCTGTCTTTGTCTTTTTTTGTCTTGGAAGATTATAAAAAGAAAGCAGAGATCAGATTTAATTATCACCTTTTCATGTTAGAACTGATTAGTATTTGCACATAGATTCTGTTTTGTAACAGAAACATTTGAGCTATGATAACATCATAGAGGTCAAAGTGCCTTTAAACAAGTCCAAATGAAAAGTAAATTGTAATTGCCTTTCTTCTGGTTTAAGCTGTTGACAGTAATAGGCTTGGAAATTGGTATTGAATATTCAAATTGTTGAAGCACATCTATGTTGTTATTAATTTAGAATTTAACACTTCAAAAATACTACTAAGTAGCAGTTGTGGGTGAATGATGAGAGCTTTTAAAGAATTTTATTTCTCAGTAGTGAGGAAGTAGTCCTGTAGAGCTTGTCAGGGAGCTCCAAGTAGAGCTTGTCAGTTAGCTGCATTTGAGGGACCGTTCTGCAAGTGTAGGTGAGCCTGGAGCCAAGGGGCAACAAGGCGGACAGGGCAAAGACCCTCGGACAAGGGCCCTGTCCCATGCAAGTGGAGCAGAGCAGGTCTGGAGATCGTAATCAGGAGCAGCCAATGGCCCTGATTACCAGACAAGTCCATGGTCAGGATGAGACAGGTCCAAGGCCAAGCCAGGAAGGCAAGTCAGCCAGGTCAGCACGTCACAAGACCAGGCACAGGAACCCCTACAATGCAGCTCAGACAAGGACCATGGGCCAGGACCAAGCTCAAATGCAGCTCCTGAACAGGAGGGGAGGCCCCAGTGAGGCTTTTCTCAGCTCTTTCTCACACAGCTCTTTCCCAGCAGCCGGACCCAAGGTTACAGCCACACTGTGCCAGAGTTGGTCTTGAGCACCCACAGCCAAAGCTGGATGAGGGAAGAGGCTGCAGAACCTGTTGGTGCACTCAGGGCCCTGACAAAGCACTCCTTAGCCCCACTAAATGGCTTGTGTGCTTGTGTGAAGTTTCTGAAGTATCTGTAAAAAGGAACGCGTGGAATCTCCTGTATTACTTAGTCCTACAACCGTGTATCACAAGTAACATTCAAGCTATTTGTAAAAGGGATTCAATTCCCTTTCATATGTCAGAATAAAGCTCCACTTCCATAGGACACTACTTGTTCGTACTTTTCATAACAGAAGGAATACAAGTGACTCTCAGTCCAGGCCCTGAAATGGTACAACTTCCACAGAAGTGATGAAGTGATATTCACAGCTGAAGACAGCTCTATTCTTAGTATTTTCTCAAATTCTCATTATAGTCATAAGTTCCTGTCACAAATCAGGGGGTGAAACTGGGTGTGCCCATCTTCTTGATGTTTTGGAAGAGACTTGTCCCATAGTCACATATCTATGTAGGTGAGGGTCCAGTGCTAAGAATGGCTGAGAATCTCAAGAGAAAGCCAGTTCCTTTCTCCACCTAAGGGTTAGGAGTCCCTTTCAGCATTTCACGGTGGCCAGTTAAGGTATCCCCATGAACAAAAATGTTTTTGTGAATCCTGTGGTCAGCTCTCCTAAGAGAATAGTAAAATATGGTATATAGGGCCAATAAATTGGCCTGCGGTGGCCGAATTGTATGTAACTTGTCATCAATGCATGCAGAAGACGTTCATCATCAAAGGCTGGGGGAGAAGTTTCTGCATTCATCTGTTAATGCTCTACCAGAAGTAGGTGTTGCAATGCTGAGTCAAAATCACCTTTGTGGATTTATCTTCTAGTTTATCAATCCATAGAAAATGAGTATTAAATCACCCTGGTTTTCAACGGCAATCTCTATCTTCTGCTGATTTAGTACCATTTGATTTCAGGAAATATCTTCATGTTAAGTATGAGCATAATTTTTCAAACATTAATAAAGACAAGCATGAACTCCTAAACCTTGAAATGTAATGTTCGACCCCCTGAGGCTTCATTCTGTCTGCAAATCCAAATCTTGCTAATTGTATCTGGGGATACATGCTCCCCATGTAGTGGCAATTTCACAGCATTACTAATTAGAGAAGTCATTAGCTCATGCAAATACTCCATGACCTGTGAATGTGCATTAATGCTTTGGGCAATGATAGCAGCCTTGTTTTCATCCCAAGAGCAGCTTTCCTCATATTAAGATTTGCGCTTGGGGTTCAATTCTATGTTAATTCCAGATGCAGAATCCTAATCTGTGGATATAGAGACTCAGTGATGACATTTTACCATAGTAAAATATGGGAACAGTTTCATTAAGGAAATAGTTATAAGGACCAAAATTGTCTAGCATGAATCATAATTTTATGATCTACTTTTTAGAGACTTTATACAAGGTTTATTCAAATGGGCTTGATTTTCAAAGGGAAGGAAGGAAGACTGCTGAAGTCCTCTTGAAATAAGTCTTTGAAAACCTTGGCAGACTTCTAAATATGAGAAGTAAAAGGGAAGGCATGTTAAAACTGCATAGACAAATGTATCAGCAGTCAGTCAATAGTTTCCCTTTTCCTTATAATTGCTATACTGGCATAGTAAATTTAAACCTGAATCACATTGAATGAGTCTAAATACAAACTGAATAAAATGTTTAAATGAATATTGCAGTAGGCATATGTTTTAAAAACTACCCTCTAAAAACATTTTCATTTAAACATAGACAGAGAAATCTCAAAAGGTAACAACATGCAAAAGGAGCATCAACAGATCTCTGTACCTTCCTAATTAACAATATACTTTTAAAGATTAGTCCCACAAAAGTCAGGATTTTCAGCATCATTGACTGCTGCACAGATTTTCTCACATTATCTTTTGTGGGTCCCAGCTACACTTTCCATTTTTATCAAATATTTTCATTAGTATTCAGCCTCATCTCCCACCTGATTTTACTCTGACTTTTAAAATGCTTCCCAGAAAGATCCTGCTTCATTATTTACTCTTCTGGTCAAGCCATACATTACTGTTTTCTCTCCGCATATATTCCTAAGGTCCCCTTCCCTACAAGGTTTAAATCTCTCATCCACAAGGTCTCAAAACTCTGGATTGTGCTCCAGTTGAGTAGACATTTTTTGGCACACTGCTATAATTTAGGTCAGCTTTCAAATCACAGTGATTCACCCATCCTTTGCTGTATCATGTCTTGTTTATTTGATGGTCTTTTATCATCTTACTCTACATCACCATAACAAGTTGATGTCTTAGCTGAATTGTATTTTACTACAGTAATGGGCAACAGCCTTTGCCATCCTAAGTGGTGTATAAAAGCATCCCTTACTAAAATGAAAAAAATTATCGGGGTGATATTTCCTGCACTGAACAAAGATACAAAGTTTTTGTCAGTGCTGCAGATAAAGCGAACATGCACGCATAAGCATATAGACACTTTAGATGATTTCCCAGAAAAGTTATGCAAGCTTCACCCACAACATTGTCCTCTTGGCCCTTCCTTATTTGTATGCATAGAAGGCACTGTGAGACAAAAATTAAGCCTCATTTGAAGATTACATTACTCTTTCACAGTTCCCAGTGATCAGGAAAGGCTAATTTCCCTTAACAAACATTTTTGCTTCTAGCCAACTCTTCTATTTTCTTCTTGGAAATATCTTTTGAAAAGTGTTTTGAGGTATTTCCAAGTCAATATACTTTCTCCCGCGTGTTATGAATTTCCAGTGAGGCGTGATGTATAAATTGAAATGAATTTAAAAACGTTCACATGCCACTGTGCTTTCATGTAGCCTGTGGTCATTCAATAATTTTTACAAAGCTCAGAATATTTTGCAATAAGAATCTTGCCAATGAATGGAAACAATACTTTGTAAGTCTCTGTACCTGTTTTACTGATTTTGTATCTTTTTATGGACATATATAACACCTTAAGACCACGTGTAAATAAAAAGTCCTCCACGTCATTAGCAGAACATTCACTCAGGATGTGTGAAAACCTGGTTCAGTGATCTACAATATGCCTGTGCTCTTCTCTCCAGTGAGCACCTGTGGCATCAGGCTGTGGACTATGCTGTGATATCGCTTTGAGGTCCTGTATCAATGATTACGATGTCAGGGGTGCTCCTCTTTTAAAGCCACCATGATATGTAAAGAAAAAACACCAAAAATACCCCAACCCAATATCTGTTGAGTCAACAGATGAGAGGAACAAGAAAAGAGGCTGTAGGTCATTGTTAGGAGAAAAGAATCCTGGGATCTCAGTCCTCAAGGGTTTTTTCTTACATCAATACCTAAAAAGCCCTCCAACTGGAACTAGAAACCGTGACTCCCTTCACCAGTCAGCACCCTAAGAATTAGGCATCACCTTTTAACCAGGCTCCTTCTCCCACTGTAGCCTCATAAAATCTTCATCAATGGAGAAGACACTGACTCTGTATTCCAGGTAGGCTGGGGCCACCTGAAAGGTTGAACCCTTCCACAAGACAAGAGATATGCATTTTAATAATATTCTGTGTAAGAAGGCATTGAATTGAGGTCCCCTTTGGGTGGTGAGTGGTTGAAAGGAGGGTCATGAGCTGCTCTGCTTGTGAAAGAAAAGTCAAAGACACCTCCAGAGCTTCTAGGTTGAATCTCAGAAAGAAGAAATTTCTTTAAACCACTGAGAAAATGTAGAGGTTTAAAGACATTTGCCATCATCAGTTCCCTGTTGGCTAGTTATAGGCAGCTGCCTACTCAGCATGCTGATGTTTCTCATCCCACACAGAGGGACTAGCCCCCCTCAGTACATCAAAATTCCCTTTATCTGAGGTATCTAGCACAAGGTCTTCTCGATTCAAGGATCAAGAATACAATTCAGTCACCTGGCTTAAGACACTGACAGTTAAATGCATACATCTTAACTAGGTATCTCAGAGACCCCTTGTAGTCAAAGAATGAGATACACGTCTATTTAAGGTACAAATGCTAGCTCAGATGCAGCTCAAAGGAACTGAGCTCTGGAGATGCCTACTTCTCTCCACTGACTACAGGGAGAGTCTAGATGACCTCCTCAGATATATCTATATACACTGTAGACATCTGAAGTTACATAAAATGAACAAAAACATAAGTAATGCAATATATAAAGGTAAGCATGCGTGGCTGGATGAAAACAGACATTCCGAATACACTTCCTGCATTCTGCTGCTGGTCTAAGCTGGGTGGAGCTAAGGCATTAAGAGGATATTTCCCTTCCCCTAAAAATTGACTTTACAAGAAGTAGATACATGGTCCTTTGGTCTTTTGAAAGTCCCTGATTCTTGCTGATAATTTACCATGGTCAGACATAGGCAAAGATGTTTTTTTTTTTTATTTTTACTGGCAGATTTGCTGTCCCTGGGAAAAGAATGAAAGCTACTAATTTTTCTTTTTCCAAGACAAGCCATATTTAGCTTTAATCTATCTGCTCAGGTGAATATGCAAAATAGGGTTTTTTTGTAAGCCTGTGAAAGTCTTACCTGTGACTAATTTTGTCAGCTGTGAGAATTCACCCGACTGTGGTTAGAAAGACAGATGAGTCAAATTTCTTCCTTAGTACATAACATATATGAATTAAAGATCAGCCTGCAGTAGTGGATCTTAAGTAAACAATATGCATAATTATAATTGCTTTGTTATGATTAGTCAAAGAAAATGCACTCATAATGAAGTACTTATCATTTAAAAATGACTGAATTTAACAAGAACTTTAATTCCACTACTGTCAACTGAAATTGAAATGACTGATGTCTGTCAGAACTGGCTGATGCATTCACCATCGTTGCAGGAAGGAAGTCAAATGACATACTGCAAGGCTACGGCAGACGAGTGCATGATTAGGAAAGACAGACATCTCAAACATTTTTTTAATGTATTTGTCTTATAAAGACTAATATGTGATTGATTATTTGCTGTTTAAAATTTAAAAAAAAAAACAAAACAAACACAAAACAATGACAATTCAGATTTCTGCATTGTCCGCTTAGGTCTGATTCCTCCTGAAGTAAGTGGTGAACACATTTACTGAGTTAACTGAGAGATGAATCTATGCCTTTTAAGGAACAGTTTGAGCTGTTGTACGTCTCTCCTAAGATACTAAGCTCAGCACAGACAGTAATTTCCATAACAATTTCTCTTTCAGAAGAAAAATGTGAGTCCTTCTTTTCCTTTTTTATTTAAGAGGAAATGACCAGCACTATGAATGTGCATATGTAATTCACATTAAGAATGAATGCAGAGGTTAATTTTCCAGAGAAAAAGATAATAAAAATTCTTAAGCACTATGTTATGACTTTGAAAAACACTAATACATTTAAAGTAAAAATCTATAAAAATCAATTACTCTTTCACCTGAATAGGAACTATGTGTTTTTTAAAATAAAAACAGAATTGTTGGAGATCACAAATTAAATATATATGTGTGCAAGCTTATAAAAGAAATATGTTTTGAATGCTATCTGAAGGAGCTTTCCTGTGTTTTTCCCTGGAACCACATATTTTCAGGCAAAATTACTGGTTTTGTAGTTTAAGGAAAACAAAACAAAAGTGTCCATGGCAGGGAGATAGAGACAACAGCACATGCCGTCTTTTTGATTCTGACTCACAGCATCACAGAGAGGAAGACTCTGCAAACATTTTAAAATGGAGTGAGCCTATAACAAAACTTTACCAGCCCCTATGTGTAACAAGAGTCTCAACCTCAGAAAAAGCAATACAAGACTAATTTCCCACCTTGTAAAAATCGCTGTTTGTAGAACTGGGTTTGTTACTCTCTGTCAAGACACAGTTCACAGAGACAGCTCTAGTTTGTCTGTCTCAGGGGGAGGAATATGAAAGAGTTGGGAGTTCATATGTGACAGAGGATAAGCTAGTTTTAAATTACATTCAATACTGGTTTAAAACATATAAGAAGTCCTGTAATTATTGACTTTGCTTTTAAATGAGCAGTAGTGACCATGGTAATTGATCCCACTGAACATCTGCTAGAAGAAGAATAAGCATTTCTAGACTAAACCAAAAGAAAAGTTACTGAGCACTGGTTCCTCTTCACTTTCTTTCAGCCTAAAAGAACATCACAGTTTAACCAGTCATCACATCTTGTGCTGTGCTCTTCCGCATCTCCTTTTTATGTCTCTTCTTACTGCTTTCAATTTTTTAAGCTATGAGCCGTCTTCTGCAAAGGCAGTGCTGCCTGAACCGCGGGGAGAAGAGGGAGATGTCCCTCTCTGCTGAGATGCATGTTGAATTCTATATCTATGGCACTAAAAGACAAAAAACACCTTTTGAGTTTGTTTCCTGTGCTTTCCCTCAGGAGACTGAGTTGAGGTTTTTGCCTTTCCTGGAAAACAAAGAATTTTGGATGTCTGTTCCTCCCTAGTGTCCTGATTAGAGCACCAGTATGCACTGACATGAGATGCTGGGTCTTACCCCATCCCTCGTTATGGGTCAACTCTCACAGTTGACTTTGTTTTTGACAGAGCCTAGTGTACTCCATTAACTGTTTATCATCTGAAGGCTGGACAAGATCAGGTTACTTGAAGCTGGGGAAGCCCTTTCTTTATGATAGGCAGTAGGCCAGCCAACTTTATGAAAAAAAATATGAAATAAAATAAGAGTGCAAATAAAACAGGAGAGAATAAATTAAGTTTGAAATGAGCTTCCAATAACCATTTATTCTTACCAGCTGTAATAAGCCCAGGGAGTAGCTGAATGATACTCAGATCCCATCTGGCCCATGCAGACTGGATTTTATTCTCTCATTCCAGGTCCACAAAAATATACGAGCTAACCACTAATACAGAAAATGTTTATGAATTATCTCAGCAGAGATGCAAATGAGCATAGCTCTATTGCAGCAGGGCTGCAATAACCAGGTCATATTGGTTATAGTCCTGGCTGACAGGACTCTTATATGTAATACAGTATTCAAATTTAATTAGATACATTGGATTTGACTTTAAATTAATTAAATAATCCTAATTTTAATATTTGAAGGGGAAAAAAACTAAAAAGAAAAAATATGGGTCTCTACTCATTAATGGTTTCTAACTGTATTAATTACTGAGACTAAAGCACTTAAGAAAAATGCATCTTGGAAATCTTTTCCAAACTGAATTACACTTCGTTCATAAACATAATGATGAAACTCATTCGTAAACATAGTGATCATCAAAGGCAGTGCAATTACACTGTGCTAAGCACATTCAAAACTACACTGTATTGCAATATCGATGTCTAAATGAGTACAACTCTAAGTGTTGCTTGTTGCCTACTGTTCTACTAAGGCCCTCTAAGTGCTCAAGCACATGATGAACGTTAATCCTACCGTTATTCAGCAAAACATTTGCATCTGCAATGATATAGATGCTAACCAAGAGGAGCTGTTCTCTGAAGTCTGAATGGTCCCACAGAACCAGTCTTGAAATGCATTCAAAGGAATCATGTGAAACTTGAAAGATGGGCATGACCTTACTGGAACCACTCATAAATTAATTCATCAGGACCAACTGGGATTTTGTAGTCTGGCCTTTTGTACCTGAGTATTCTCTGTTCCCATTTCTCTCTATCAGGAAAAGATAAGGCAAGTACTAGGATGAATTAGATCAGTGATCTGCCTCTCTAATGTACACATTTCCACAGGTCTTGGCCCTCCAGAAAAAGGAAATGTTTGTTACAGCAAACCTTCTTTTTCATCAGTTTAGAGCATCTATTGTGAAAACCATTTGTCATTATATAGAAACTAACAGAGAATTTGAAATGAAACAAATCATTCGTGGTCCTTTTTTTTTTTTTTTGACATTCATGGCAATATGGCTTTTAGCTACCATTGAAACTGTTCTTTTTTATGTCTTTGCTGCAAATAGTAATCCACGTACCACGTATCCACTTATTTTAAGAGTTTGGATTCAGAGATTTATATCTTGGAAGATATTTAATTTGAGGACTAGTCTAGACTGGTCTGGAGAAGATTGCTTGATTTTTCTTGTGGACAGGTTTCAAGTCTTTTAAACAATTTAATGTGCACAGTCACTACCAACAGAGTGCGCTCATGTACTGTGAGAGCTGAAGCTATGCATAGTTAAAGGATGTTTTTTGTATCTGAAGTTGTTCTTCCTCTTTAAAAATAATTAACTGTAAAAGCTCCATTCCCTGTCAAGTTTTACAATGACATATAATATGTCCAGAAGAAACAAGCATCATCTTACATAATTAAATGGGGGAAGAGACGGAATTCTAGATGAGAACAGTGGGAGTAAAACATGGCACTGTACTAGTAGGGAAGCAAGCTGGCATGAGGCTGGAGGAACTCTAAGAGTTTCCGGGAAAGGAAGAGCTGAAATGGATTCTCCTGCAGGGGGACGCTTGCAAAAATTTCTTCTGGATAAATGTTGTGATGTTCAGATATGCAGAAGTTGTTGTAGCATTGATATTTTTTTGCCAATAAAAACTGTATTTGTGTAAATGTGGGATGGATCCCCCGAGACCACAGAACTGGGCGCAAATGTATAGCCTTCCTCATAATGAATCTTCTTCTGACAAAGTTGGAGCCATTTCACAGCATTAGAAAATCCCTTTCTGTTCATAGAAACACTTCAAAACCCTGACGTTGAAATCTGTTCTCTGAATAAAATTCGCAAAATAAAGATCTGCTCAATATAGGCAGGAATATGGCATGTTTTCACGTGAAACATCACACGCCTGGATCCACGAGGCCTGAATATCTTGTACAGGAAAATGCAGACAGGTATTTGAAAGCCAGTGTTACACACCAGGGAAGAGGGACCACATAATGGTAAGGTCACAGATTATGGACTTTCTTTGCTACCTCAGTTGTCTAGTGTGAAATTATAACTCAGACCAACAAACAGGATACCATTGGATGGCAAGTTAGTTCACATTTTCAAAGTTTGGCGCCTTAGCCCACAGCAAATGCAAGGGGCTTAGACGAATCCAAAGTGCTTGAAACAGCTCAGAGAGCTGATTTTGTGAAGGGCTGTCATACAGTTACTCCCTCAGGGAAGTAATTTATTCTGTTCCTCAAAGCCCAAACTCTAAAATAAGAGTATTACTGTTGCTCTGAAGGTTGTCAATGGATAAAGTTCATTACTGATTAAAATTAGCAATCATGACATTCCTTTCATTAATATTGTAATGATACCTACTGAGTTACCTAGATGAACGCTCTCTACTTCATAGTACCACAGCAGTACCGTTTAAGAAAACAACATTTGAGAGGAATTGGGTACCTACATCTGAAAAGGTATTCCCAAAATCTCCCCAGCTGGCAGCTGCTCAGTTCTGCCTAAAACATAGACAGACCCATTCTCTTTCATCTGAAGAATCCCCAAAGACGTAAATCGAAGTGTCCTGCAAAAGCATTCTGCGTACCAAGCTCCTGCCAATGCTCTCTTGCAATATGATTACACTATGCTACCTCCCTACAGGTGAGGTCTTTCTCCCTCTAGCAAAATGCTTGCAGTATTCTGGGACCTCTCTTGTGCACATACCATGTAAGGCACAATCCTGAGGATCAGCCTGCTTTGCCTTTCTCTTCTTTTCCACTGTCACAATCTTCCTTCTTCCCTGCTCTAGGCTTTAGACCGTTTTACTGGATTTTGGTTTGGTAAAACTGAGCGATTTATAATAATTGAAAATGATACCCAAGAGTTTAGAAATGTATTCTAGTGCAAGGACTAGTGATCTTGCAAGATCTAAATACCTGATGTGGTTAATTTTGGAAGCCATTAGCATTAAAAACAAATTCCTGCTATAAACATTGTCATTCTGCATCAATTATAATCAAATATCTTTAGACATCCCTTGCTATAAATCAGATTAGACACGTCTGGTGCAGTACTAGCATAAATAAGTTTGCAAAAAAAGTTAAAGTCTGTGAACACTGAAAGATTTCATCAAACTTTATTTGAGAATCCCCCGTCATTCCCTTATTAGTATGATTATAAGATGTAGTGGATGGATGTGAGTTTTCAATTTGTTGTCAGCACAGCTTCCAATTCACCTTACATTCTTAAAATGAACAGTGATTTGATATGTCTTGGTGTTTGCCTACTTGTAGATGTTTCTGAGAAGCAGGCCACTTAGAAACTGCCTATTGCCTCCGTTAGCAAAAAACAGTTCAAAACCCAAAAAGACATCATGAAAGCCCTATGACTTGCGAGGATGTAGGCTTTTCATTTTAATGGGTACAAACTTGAGTGTAGGAAGTTCCATCTCAACATGAGGAGGAACTTCTTTACTTTGAGGATGGCAGAGCACTGGAACAGGCTGCCCAGAGAGGTGGTGGAGTCTCCATCTCTGGAGACATTCAAAACCCGCCTGGACGCGTTCCTGTGCAACCTGCTCTAAGGTGACCCTGCTCTGGCAGGGGGGTTGGACTAGATGATCTCCAGAGGTCCCTCCCAACCCTATGATTCTATGATTCTATGATATTTCACTCAAGTCTCATTCTCTGTGATAAGGAAATTCTTTCATATTTTGAACTAAGGCTTAAAAACTATATGGAAGATGATTTGCTAGAAGAATTGGTGATCTCCTGTACCTACGCACACATTTAGGAATTAAGTAAAAATAAGTAAACCCATGAAGCACAAATTCCTGGGATTCGCATCTTAAGGTTGCATTACTGTGTGGCTTCCCTAACAACAGGAGCTCAGCAAGTGCAACGTTCATGCAGTCTGATTCTTAATTTCCTCAGTTGTCTTTTTTTCTTCTTTATACTTCTGTATTTAACCTTGTATAGACTCAACAAACAGGAAAAAAATGTGTAACGTTCTCATTCAGTTAGTCATAAGCTTTTTGTACGTGGAAGCATCTTTAGTTCTGTAACCAGGCAGGGAGTGAGTTGACATGTTAGTATTATTGTCACTGCTACCAAATAATAGCTGAAACAGTTAACGCTGTAACAGGTTATGTCTCAAGGATCAACTTGTAAAGCAGGTTTCAAATCTTTCTGATTTATGAAGCAGCTGCTATCTTCAGGAGCTATGCTATCTGGCCATACTGTGAAAAAAAAGAGCAGATTATGCCCTTTAGACCAACAATCAAGTATGAAACTCTCCAGTTTCTCACCAAAAATTACAATAATGCAAGAGAAGGAGAGACCATTTGCTTTCATTGGTCTCACAAATGACAGCTCATATTTAGACATCTGGGACAATTGTTTCCAAAATTAAGACACCCAAAATAGCACTTGTTTGTCTAAAATCAACTCTTTCTTCACTATTTCATTCAATACTGGCAGTATTTCTGATATTCTTAGTTTAAATGGTGAGAAAATTCAGTTCTCTCTAAAATGTTCCAAAGTTATTACTGCCAAAAAAAAAAGCTCAGAATTAATTTTCAGGCAAATTTAAAGAAAAAATATGGCACAAAGCTGAAAATGAATACAAGACATTATAGCTAAAAGAAATGGGTTCTTCAAAGGCACAGGGTACAGAAAAATGAAAGAGGGACTTATTTGCCCACTGAAGGTTGAATAAAACTGAACTGAACTAAGAGAAATGAGGCCTGCAAAGAGCTTGGCAAACACGCAAGAAGTATCTTTGTGCCTGCAAGATCATGCAAAATATATCAAAGGGCAACAATTACTCCCTGAGAGAGACTGGCAGTCTGAATTGGTAGTAATTATTGATTAAGAATCTCAGTCTTACCAATCAGTAATCAGTAAGGCTTTGGAAAACATAAAATGTACAGTATCTTCTTTTATCTAATTGTACTAAAAATTATTAGATACAATTCTCTGAGCACTGCAGAAGTTCTCATCTGCACAAGTTGTACAGGCAAGTTCTACTTAAAATGAGATAAACTGAAAAGCTTTTTAATTTCAATTTCCTTTTGCAAAGGCTGGTTGCCAAAAAGCTCTTCTCACTACTGCTCAGTCGTTGGTGGGCAATTTGTTCCAGGCTCTTCTGTCTTCCCTGGAAGGCTTCTTCATGCCAGCTGTTTCCCTAGCCAGTTCTAAATCTTCCCCATTTCTGTGTAAAAAAAAAAAAAAAGAAAATAAAAGATGGCAAGAAATGCTTCCTTTCAGTCAAAAGGCCCACATAATTCTCTAAGGCACAGAAGATCCCACATGTTCAGGATGGGCAAACACGTTAGAAGAGGCAGATGCATGACAGTCTCTCCCAATGTAGTTGCTCATATATTCCCTGTGACTGAATTATGCATGTGTGGGTTCGCATAAATAGAAGAGAGGAAGAGAGACAGAGTAGAGAAGTAACCTCTTATTTCACACTTTTTCAATATCTGGGACTCAGAATGCATAAATACCATAAGATACTGCTGCTGACCTCATTAGTATCTCTGCCTGCAATGTTAAGTATTTGAGGAGTTGGCTAGTGGCCAGTCATGCCAGAACTCTGGACCAAACTTTCTGTCCATGTCGGAGGTCTAGCAGGGTTACTGAGAAATGTCTTTATTTGTGATGATGAGTACAGAAATGTACCTTATCAATTTCATGGGATACTGAAAAATCAGCCCCACCAGATATGGATCGCTTCTTCACCACCAGCCTTTGAAAAAAATCAATATTAGGGTCTTGGCTAGACACCACCCTGTCCTCCCAGTCTCAGTCATACAGCACTGCTGTACCAGCCATTGGGGTAGACCTTGTCTCCCACATCTGGCAGGTAAGTGCCTTTGAACGCTCGCAAAAAGTGCAAAACCACACCAAGACCCAGGAGCCCAGCTCCCTGCCAGTACAGCCAGCAGGTCTCTCTGATGACAGTGAGCAAAAATAGCCTGGCCAACAGCTCAGCAGCAATTTTAACTGCATAAAAATATCATAGCAGAAGTTAATAAAAATAGAGAGAGAGTGCATCCCAGCCACATGCAGGAAATGGAACTAAAGGAGGTGAAAAATAATCAACTACTGTGAGATAGCGCAGCCTGCAGACCCCCTGGATCCGGACTCCCCCTGCCCCTGTCTGAGAAACGCTGGTTCACCCTGTGGCTCTGCTGGCCATGGCGGCTGATCCGGCCCAGAGAAAGAGCCAAGCGAGCCATCGCGGCTTAAATCGCCTTCCCAAATGCAATGTGGATGAGCCTGTGGCTCTGTCAGGACCCTGAGGGCACCAGTCCTGCCTGCCCCTGCCCAGCCACCCTCAGGGCTCCCCTCACCCTGACCCCATGTCAGACCCCCAGGGCCACCAGCTGCAGCAGGGCTGGTCTCCAGCTCATCACAGCCCTGCCCTGCCCAGACATGAACCCCAATGGCTCAGGCCCATGTCCCAGCCTGGCCTCATCCCCAGGGAGATGCCCAACGCCTAGGGCTGCCCCTGGTGACCCCCCACCTGCCCTGCTCCTGGCAGTGGGACGGGCCCCGGCTGCCAGGTCCTGCCCTGCCACCCCCGTGGGGAACCACCAGCCTTCCCTGTGCGCTGCAACCATGCCAGGTCCTCCTTGGCCAGCAGAGTCTCCTCAGACTGCTCCGTGAGCCCTGGCCTCATGTGCTGGGATGGCGCACACCAGGGAAGGTGCCATAAATCATACGCTTTGTGCTATAAAAGTGCCACTTTGGTGAACTACAGCACACCACTCCTATCGTATGAGATGTTCTCAATAAAACACATGTACGTAACCAATTATAGCTTCAGGACACAGGAGCACCAGCTGGGACCCAGAGGAGACCCAAAGCCAAGTCCTCTGTACAGCGGTCATGGCCAGCCTACTGCAGCAGAGGCACAGCCATTCCCGGCACTTTTGCCCAGTAATCCCTTATTAAAGCAGATTAATTAATTTAGTACCATGGATGCAGCCATAAAGTCTGAGGTCCTGCTCCCTCCCTTCACGTTGGATGTTGCAGCCAGCAGGTGGGCAGACCATGGGCCTCCTCTCCTAACACGGCGTGAGCAATCAGCTAGGACACACCGAGGTCCTTGTCACTGGCCACCATAAGTATTTGGCAGGAGGAGGTAAAATTCCAGCAGCTCCTCTCCAGGGCCTGCAGAAACCTGGCTCCCTGCAGCAAAAGGGAGCATGTGAGATGGAGGTACGTGGCCAAAGCTACGCTTTGCCAGGGGAGGACAAAAAGCACAATTCAGATTTAAATACTTCTTAGGAACTGTGCTCTGCGTTTGCTAGGCAGGCACAATTCTTCAGCTGGTCAGTAACAAGCTATGCCCAAGCAATGCATAAGCAGTTGTCCAAAATAGCTGTGTCACTTTGCTGTGCCATTACCCAGTTCTGCAGCCCAGGCCTGATGTCTATTTTCTGCCCTCCCAGGTGGTGATATTTTCTGAACTCTGAACTGGTATTTGCTGGGGCAGAACGAATGCCTGTGGTTTTGTGTTCAGGCTCGATGCCAGGCACAAATCTCTAATCACATTAAAACCTGCTACTCGCTCTGCAGAGAAACTCAGACACCAGCAACACATTTCAAAGGCCCTCCTTTTGTTTAGTAGCATTGCTCTGCCCACAGTCTCATCAATAACAACGTTAAAGCCCATTTATATGCACAGCTGGACACTCTGAAAAACTGATTTGGCCTAACAGTCAACAGATGAGCGCTCCAATCATTTAACACTATTAGATATTAGAGGCCATTGGGTTTTTTAATCCATAAAACATCCTTTCCTGTGTTCAAATCTCATCTCTCTACAGAATATAAATCTTACACCCCCCCTCCTTGGGGGAAAAAAAGGGAGCTTTTTTTTTTTTTCCCTTTTGCAGGCAGAGTCCCATTTCTTGAGACTGTGAATCGTTGCTGACACAGGGGACAGGTGAAGTATAGATGATCAAGACCAATGTTGGTTTATGTTGTAAAGCGTTTAGAAGAACATCATAAAAGACCAGAGAAAACAATTAACTTGTGAGAAGAACACATTCCTTGGTGCACGGTACAACAGGTGCACATTTTGGAGATGAAGAACAAAAAAATAGCGTAATATAAGTCTAATTTAAAAGTAGCTATTTCAGAGAAATGGGAAAAAAACAATTACACGAAAAAGCCAATAAGGAACAAACTAGCCAACCAACCAACCAACCAACCAACCAGTGATGTTAAAAAACAAGTAAAACTGCACTTTGTGCAGCATTGTCTTTATGTCACTCTGGTACCCAAAGTTTCCAGTCAGAATCAGGCTCTTTGCCATCATACAGAATGATACACCTTTTGGGAGTCTTAAATTCAATGTGTTTTGCGGAATTAGATTATACCAATCTGCTGAATACCATGTTTATATGGCAGTCTGCTTAGACTGTGTTCACTGCAAATCAAAATCTCTGACAACATTCATGTGTAACTAACAGTAATTGTAATAAAGGACCAGGACAGGTTACACTGGAATGTTATCAGACAGTCAAATGACTCAGAAGGAAATTTTTGACAAGTTTTGGAATCCTTAGAGTTTTCACTGGAATGATTGCATTCACTAGCAAGAATATAGAAATATTTTATATAATGAACCGACAGTTACATTACTTTGGCCATAAATTCTTAATAGATAGACAGACAGACAGATACACAAACAGGTGGATAATGTTGAGTGATGCAAGTGTGAACTGTAGTCAGCAACTGGTTTTCAGATGCAATCTGTCAGCATCCAGAAAATGAATACTGTAAAGACATTTCTTTGAACAGTTCCTAAATGCTTCCAACCGCAGTTCTATAAAATACACAGTAAAGAAAAAGTATGTTAAGAGACCTAGCAAATGTAATGCTGAACCAGTCTGTTTAAAGATTCTTGATGGCGTTATGAAACAATACCTGTTAGAAGGCAGCTGTTCGTAGGTATGCCAGCTTCAACCCTGTGCAGTATCACAGGCTGTCACTTACCTGCATGTAGACCATACAACCCAACGTTTGGAACTGGAAATAATGATCTCAATTTCTTAATGTTTTACAGCCACTTCAAACACATATAAATGACTATTCAAGCTGCAAGACAGAAGAGAAACAGACCCAGATTCTGTTTTATAAATAAAATATCTAATGCTTCAGGCTGACTTTTACATTCCTGTAACTTCACTATAGCCGTGGGGCTTTTTGTTACCTGTTAAAGTAGAAATTGGCTCCACATGTGTGCTAGACGGTACATCTATAAGATGGAATCTGGCAGAAAAAAATTTATTTACTTTTAGTATCATCATAACAGCTTGGGATATTATCATTTGTTGTATACATTAATTTAACAGAATATACTGCATGTATAAACACTGGATTGTATTTCATAGCTTTAGATGTTACAGATTTTCAGCATCTTGTCAGAAAAGGAGTCTAGCAAGTTAAACAGTATAATAAAAATTTAATCCATATGTGGAACTGCTATAAAATATACTCCAATAGTTTTTATATATTAGAAGTATTTTGTTTTGCTTCAGTTAGTTTTCTTTCTCTTGTCTTCCCCACACCACATTTCTTCTTTATCTCATGCAGTTCCAAAGAGTTATAATAAAGATTAAATTTATCATTTATTTTAAAGTCATATTTGACCTTTATATTCTAACATAATAAAAGAGAATTTTACAGTCTTAAAATTTAGTAATACTCTGTTATACTATGATGGCTAAGCCCCTTTCCCCTAACCTGTCACAGACATAAATAATGAAATGTTCCCATGGTGATTTTCACTGGAATCATATATAATGTCTAATTTCAACCAGAATATATTAAATACTTGCCAAGAGAGACTGGGTAACTGATATTCTAAATGTGCAGTATTTTGTAAAGAAAATAATATAATTCTACCATTCTTTCGATTCAAGAGTATAACCCTACTGTTTTAAATTAAACAAGACATCATTTTATTAAACAAAACCCAAAATGTAGATATATGTAATAAGGAAAAGGATCTGGAGGTCCAGCAGATCAGACACAACTTTACATGTGATGGAATCACAATGATACACACTTCCAAATATCTTGTCATGCAGCACTTTGAATTCCTGTATAGGGTTTCACTTTGAAGCATTCCCCCCTCTCCTAGTGTAATTTTAAGTGAAATTTGCAAGAGTTTTGTCTTTAATTTCTATTAGGATGTGATTTTGATCATTGGTGAAAACTGAGGCCTTATGATTCACCAGCATAAGAAAGCCTAATTGCCCTGAAATCAAGGTTAATTAATGTCAGCTGATGTTCTGAGTAGTTGTTTTCATTCTTAGCATTGACAAGGTAGTGGGATTTCAGGCAGTGAAGGGGAAAATAAAGCATCAAGTACAGGTAGCTAGGATAAACAGTAACTACGGGATAAATATTTGAAGTGCAGTCATGAAAAGGAAAGGAAGTACATTCCTTGTACAGTGCTGCAACCAAGAGCAAAAAGAAAAATTCAGAAAATACAGTTTAAAAAAAATAGGCAAAACAACCTGTCTGATCTTGAAGAATATGGAAAACAGTCAGTAGGTACCTTTTCACCTCATGGTTTTAAAATTAATTTGATAAATAATAAGATTTGAAAGCATACTCTGATAAAATATTGAGGCTATAAGGCACATTTTTTGACTTAGGAGATTGTTTGTTCTTCTAGTGTCTGTGAATGATGTCCCATCTCCTTTGAAATCAAGGGCAAACCACCTACTGCGGTCAAGAATTCACCCCTTATTCCTAGGACTTAAACCACTCATCTGCAGAGCTGTTAGAAATCCTACTTCCGAAACCTTTTAATTGATACAGAAAAATGTATATAATAACTAAATCCTGTTTTCTTTATGAAAACTGACTCTCCTGATTGAAATTCCACTGTTTTATTTCAAAGGCCTTGCACACACATACACACACTTAACCACTTTTTCTTTCAAAAGCTTCGTTAATCTAGTCTAGCAGATTTCTTATGTATTCTTAGGTGATTCAGTCTATGTGGGTCATACTTAAGACTCTTGTCTTAAAACAGGCTTTAACTAAAATGTCACTGGCTTTATCAAATGCAAATAGATCCATATTCCATATAGGCTGTCATGGTTCTCCACTCATTTGAAGGGAAAACTGCAACAAAAGCACTAGATTTATGGGTAGTACTGGAGTAACACTGTGTGTGACAAAGCCCAGACCATCCCTTACAGAAATCCAGACTTTTTTGCCTTTGCGTCAGCAGTCTTGGCATCAGGCAGCCACCTGGTTGAGGGGATGGTGCTTGTGTTGGGATGTCACAGTCTTAGCACTGCCAAACAGTGAGAGAAAGGTAAATGTGCCATCCCCAAAGTGTGGGTGACAGAAGACGGATGGACACTCATCTCATACCTTTCCTTCTGGCATGCTGGGGAAGTTTCTGACAATAGGAAGTTTTCCCCAGCGTTGTACCAAAGTATATGTGATCTCACCTTCTCCCCAAAAGGATAAAGTCCCATATTTTGGCTTCCTTTTTCATAGACCCTACAGGACAGTAAAATTTTCTGGTTTTCCTCCGAGTACAAAACATGTTAGGGTAGTTTTATTTGCTGGGGTCCTCGCACCTGAACAAAACAGAAAACGTACCAGAACAGAGCAGCAGAGAACACACTAAATATTTCTGTTGCTCATGGAAATCAGGTGTCCGCGAAGGACATATATATATATATACACTGCTTTGTTTGGTTTGTCCTGATTAGGACAGCCCGTGCGGAGGAAGTGCCAAGATACAGACAATTTTGCCCATACAGGGCAGAAAGACAGTGTAATACTTTTGCTTCCAAGACGACAAAGTGTGCATCAGACCTGACAGTTACCGTGAGATAGTGACAGGTAAGGCCTTGCCTTTCTCTAATTTATCTGGCCACTGTCCCTTTAGCTGACAAAGCACTGATCAGATTACTACCCAGCCAGCCTCCGATCTGGCACCCAAGGAATGCAGCTGCAAAATCTGGGAAGAGCTCATTCCCGGCAAATACCATCCAGATAGGCCAAAACCAATTACGGCTGACAGATATGAATGCACTTTAGCTTGAAAGAAGTTTTACTGGTGTAAGATTATGTAATGCATAATATATGCCCAAACATATGTCCACACACCAGTCATGATGTATTTCAGTTTGGGCAAAAGCCTGTAGTTGTTTGAATTAAGTAAAAAAAGGGGTTTTAAACCTTTATGGGAACCACAGAGAATGCCAAACAGATGGAACTGAAAATCCTTCTTTGTTCACAGCACATTCAGGATAAATTCTATCAATTTTGCAGAATTCACCCAGTTTTTTACTGTTATCTGAGATGATACAGCTGACCAAAGTGTCTCGTGCATTTTCTGCGCTGTGGCATACGAAGTGTGCCTAACATACTTTCCATGAGCACCGGTTTAAAGAAACAAATTGCTTGACCATCAGTGCAAGGTTTCAACCTATTATTAAAAAATGTGCTACTACTAAAATGTTAAAAAAAAATTGAGGATGTTAAGACTAAGACAATTTCAATCAAATATTAGGAAATCCCTCCCAGTAAATTCCCCTGAATTTAGTACGAGCAACTGAAAACATCTGACTGCTAGCAGTTCACCTAACTTGCGAGGGGAATAAAATTGGTAACTAGGATCTTAGATGCCACAATGTAAAAAAGCATATTCTACAGCAGTGTTATTCTCCCTAAGACAGGTAAGATTTAAGGAAACAAACAAGAATATCTATGCCTATGATTCTATTATGGAAAGATCTAGGTACTCATCGGCTTGTGTTGTCAATTCCTATATTCAATAATTTTTCTACTGTGCTGTACTGCAGAATGCTAATGGCATTGTTACCATTGTCCAGTTGCTGGATATGGTGCTAAGGATGTCCAGGAGAGTAAAAGATTTATCCGTGACAGAGAACTGAAGTGCCGCAGGATCGTCCTGCACATTAAGCTAAGTGGAATAAAATGTCTGTCATTCTTGTTTCCATTTATTCCTCAGCCTGCATAAGATGCCTAATGGAGGAATTGTCAAGTAATAAATCACATTTTGGTGATGTGATCACAAAATAGATTTTTGAAAGGAGTATTTTAGTTATGATTTAAACTATACCAGTCTAAGGCTAGACAGAACCACTGCTGTATGCTGTTACTATTGCCACATTGTGGTATGCTGTTGGTTGAATCCAGGCTTGATTTGCTAATATCTTATTGTATATGTTGCTACTAGTAAAAATGTAACAACTAGCCTACTTTTGGGAAGATAAAGTTTATTCTTCTGGTCATGAGTGTGCTCTGCTACTCTCCTGGAAGGCCAAAAAGCAGCCCTGTTACTAGTACAGGCAAAGCTAAAAATAAGGACCTTGGGTGCAACTAATATCTGAATTATGGTACCACAAAGCTTTTGAGGTGACCCTTGCAGCTACGCTGTGCTGCTGAAGGAACACAGGCAAACACAATTTTGCATGGCTGGCAAATGAAGACACTCAGAATAGGCAGGAAGGGTGCAATACCTCTTATCTCAGCCCTGTGGGAAATAGGGGGGATCCTGTATTTTTCTAACAGTGTTTACTTGGCTGCAGGACAGAAGGGAAAAAATTAGATATGCAGAAAAAATATTTATTAATTCAGATTTATGTAGTATCCCTCATCAGAAGAACTTTATAGCTATGAATTATTTAAAACTTGATAGCATAATGAAGAGTGAGGGAATCCCCTGTGGTCTCCATAGGAGCATTACAGACCTGCCAGGGAAATGAGCGGTCCGTTGTCCAGTCTTCCAGAAACAAAAGAAATGGTTTACAGAGGGGTGCATTGGGGAGGTGAGTATCACTCCCAGTGATAGTGGGTAAGGGCTTACCTACAGATAATTTGATCAATGGGAGTCTTACTGGGTCAAGCTCCAAAACGGAACATAACCCCAGTCCTCTCTCGAGGCACACAAACATGAGACAACAAAGCTTCACATCATCTTGGAGATGCCATATGGACATGTCCCCAGAGGGCAGGGATACTTCAGTCACAGTCCATTGTTCTCCTATTTATCAGCAGAAAAGTGCAATGCTTCTTCCTCCTTCTCTGGCATATTTGAAATCACTCTGCTCTTCTAGTTGAGAGCTGATCTCTTAGCATTTTCTGTCCTCTCCCTTTTAATGGGGAAAGTTTACACAGGTTTTCAAAGACTTCTTGCCCCTAGTAATGCTTATGTCCCTTGAACAACAGCAAATGAGAACCTTAGTCCTGTAGTGCCACGGTATAAAGCCACACAGATCTCTTTGTGCTTTGGAAAGGGTTATTGTGTTCAGTAGAGAGGCTTTTGTGTTTGAAACAACCGTGAACACAGTTTGGAAATTGGTTTTCCACCCCAAAGATAAGTTAGGAAATGCTAGTGCAATCATTGAAACCCTGGCCTGTATCACAGGAATGCTCTCAAGTGTCACTCTTTCCCCAGGGTTAAAAAGTGCATTTCAGCTCACTTGTAATGAGCCTTTGCTGCTTGTTCTAGGCTGTGTTTTATATTCCTACAGTAATTTTAACAGTAGGAAGGTACAGAGCAGCAGAAACTTGGCTGTCTCCTGAACTATATTCCTGTGATCTGACAGATCTTTCAATCTATTGATTTTTACAAGCCACAAAGACTGTTTCAGTTAGTGTACATGCTTTCATTTTATCTCCTATCTAAAGTCTCTACAGATCTTTTCAAATACAAGTGTGACAACCTAAGTGAGTGGAACCAAAATGATTTTGTAAAATCCATTTTTCATTTTAAAAGTATATATAGCTTATTAAAAGATACTATATTACTACAAGGGGGCAATGGATCCTTGTCTTTAAAGACAAGATTTTAAACTGAAGAGAGAAAATAACTGCTACTGTTGAGGTATCACACAAGAAGCATCTTTAGATTTTAAGCCATATCCTCTGCTAATATAAAGCAGAGTGATTCCAGTGAAGGCAGTAGGGTTCTGCAGATTTATGCCTGCTAAGGATCTATCTGACATGGCAAATGATTGAAGAGACAGCCATCTCTCAGCAAAAAGAAAACGCGAGGATCAAAAAGCATCTAATATGTATTCAAGAGGGTTTGCTCAAAAGTAAAAGGGCAATAATAAATGCCCTGTACTGGAAACAGAGAAGAATGATGCAAGCAAGAGAGAGGAAGAAGAAAAAAATTACAGTCAATCAGAAGTTGCAGAGAAAAGATGGTAAGGGCAGGAAAATGTCAAGCTGGGCTGAAGCCAACTGAACGATGCAACAGGAATAAGAATGTAACCCACTGATAAAGCAGGGAAAAATTACAATCATGAGAATAAACTCATTAATCGAAGCCTGTTGCATGAGGCTCAAAATACCTCATGTGCAATCTTGAGACCCATTTTGTCCTCAGACCATTTTTTTACTGCAGTTGATGGACATTTGGAGTTAGTCAGGAGTACTGCACTTGATAAAAATGCAGATTTTCCATAGGAACATTTTTTTCTTCTTTTTGCAATGTTCTACTTCTGTAGAGTTTTTCAACTTAAAAACATTGAAAAAATACTCCATTGAAGTTAATAGTTTTCTGGCCTTTTCCCAGTGAAAACTCTGAAGATTTTTATTTACATTTTATATCACACATAATCTAATAGGTACCTATACCCATAAAATCCAAGGGAGGACAGAAAGAAAAAAATATTTCTAAATGAATAAAGACATGAGAAAATATTTTTTTTCAGAATCAGCCCTTAACATGGAGTACAGAGCTCAAGACAAGGAGATATTAGTACCATTATGTGTATTGTAAAACTTATTACCTACTAGTTTTTCTTAAATCACTAGCAATAATCATATTGGCAGAAAAAGTGAGTTACTCAGATGAGCTCACAGCCTGACCTGAAGGTAAATACTAGATATAGGACTGGATGTAAAATGCCTCAGCATAAATATAATATGTGTCAATATAGACACCTTGTGTCAAAGTGACATAATTTCCCTCACCATTGAAGAATGAGTTTATAAAATGCCTAATGCCAGACCTTCACTGACATCACAGCTAATGCAAGACTTGTCAAAATTAATAATTGTGTCTATTACTATTTTCCCAAATGTAAGAGGGTTTACAGTGCAGCCTGTGTACTACAGACCAGATGTGGTTCGAGGGGGCTTAGATACAGTGACCTCAGTTGTGGTCCTCATCGTTCCCCCAGGTTTACGAAGGGATTAATTTTCTCATTCCATCCCAGTCTTTGTCTTTATCACACTTCATATTTTGAAAAGTAGAGTGAAAATCCCCCTTGATTCCTGCTTTCTGCTCTTTGAAGCACTTATTACAAACTCAGCCCTCCAAGGGTTCTCCTTGTCATCGCTCTCGCAGTTACTGTCTTGCCTCTCAGCTCTGATTCTTTGACATAACTCTGAAGTCAGCCTGTTATTTTTGTATGTTGCTGTATATTGAACTGAAACCTCTGTGCCATGATCTTTATCAATCCATTTCACTGGTTTTGCTATTTTTATCTTCTAGGCCAGTTGCCCTTCTTTTGGGTTTAATTTAATATCACGAACACTACAGGAGCATGTATAAAGGATATGGATGGTAGATGGGCTTAAATATAGCACAAGAAAGTGGAGCCTACCTACCACATTGCAGTTCTGACCTGGGCTCTCAGCCTCAGAACTTTCTCATACATATATATATATATATATATGTATATATATATGCTTTTAATTAGTCCCAGAAACTGAGAAAACTGACTGAGGGGGATTTGTTCTAGTCCTGATCCTCAGAGAACACACACAGAATCTGTGTGTTCCTACAGAACTGGCCTGAACGCAGAAGTATTTTATTAGAATTTTTGGCCTTTAAACAACCATTGGTGTCAGGACCTACATTTTAATTCAATACTAGACTGTGAATTGCAACGACTAATGAATTTTATTTTTGCGAGTTTTGAGTGAAATCTGAATATTCCAAGGTTTTTTGTGTTTCTTTTTGAATGCAAGAAAATATGTGTTTTTTCTAAGAGTTTTCTAAAAGATCTATCTCAAACTTCCTTATTCAGTTGGTGCAAGGAAAAACAGTTATGTATACGTTAAGAGCTGGTGCATAGCACGTACATGGAATATGCTGCATAATTTAAGTGATCTCTTTTCAAAGTCTGACAAAATACAGTTAACTGTAGAGTTTCTTTGTAATACTGCACCTATTATCTGTCCTGACACATCCTATTTATTTCAGTTTGTTAAACCAACCTATTTCACCACATCTGGATTCTTTCCACAGCATGAACACTCTGACATGGGACCTGGGAAATCCTGTGTCTTCCAGTTAGCAATCTTTTGGGGAAGCCAACTTTGCAATCCATGGAAAAATACACCTTCTTAGAGGAGTTATAAGCTGCAGATTTTCATACCATTGTTTTAAATCCACAGAATATTGCTTGAAACATCTTTTTTTTTTTCTTGTTTATGCCTTTTTTTATCTTATATAACTCCACTGAACTAGTAAACTAACAAGACCATCAAACTCCAGTCAAGCAGCACAGAATAAAACTTGCTAAATCTGCATTTGGACCAAGCTGGTTTAAAAAGCTTTTAAAATTTCATGCAAAGTTGGAAGCAGCCCTGGGAAAACCTGGGCAGATGGTACTTATTTATTGAAACCAGCTCTGCAGCCATATACTGGAGCTGGCTCGGAAACTTGAAATGCAAAACCATTGAAAATAAAATTCTTCCCAGGGATGTATCCATCACAGTGAAAGATATCGATTCTGCACTAGGTTGGTCGAGTGGGAAACTGTGATGAGAAGTTAGAGACCCAGGGTAAAATCCCCCTGCTTGAATTTGGAGTAAGGGTTTAACCTTTTCACTTCCATATTCCATATGAACAACTGACCTAGTGGTTGCCAGCCACAGTTAGGGATGTCTCAGTGCTTCTGCCTCCTCCTCCTTTCCTCTAACCCCTGCCAGAGTCTCCTCTTTTGTCCCATGCGGGTTCCCTGCATTGAGCTCCCTGCCCTCTCTGGTAAGCCTGCTGCCATGCCTTGTTCAAGCCATGGCACTGCCTTCTTGCGCTGATGTTCCCACCTCCCAAACTCTGCTTCGTCTCAATGCTGCCTCCTCACCTTCCTCTGACCTCTGCCACTTTTGCATCTCCCTGGGCTACACGGTGAGCCACCGGTGCTGCCGTCTCACAGGAACCCTGGCTTTGGTTGCGGGTAGAACCAAGGACCCTGGCAAAGCTGGGTAAACTGAGCTTTGGTCCTTATCTCCCCTTCATCACTGGTGTGACTCCTTAGCAGAGTGTGACCCACAGGGTGGCAAACAGTGCTCTAACCAGCAACACAGCAAAAATGTCTTTCTTTCTCTCTGAAGCAACAACAAATGCCAAAGCTGCTTGAGATGATGTCAGGAGGAAGAAGAGAGGAATGAACTCCACTCAAGTTTTGGGTTCATTTAAATTGACAGTGAAGCATAGAACTAACACAGGCAGTCAGTGGCATCAATCTTTGCGGAACCAAAGCCTCCATGTTTTAAAAGGTTTTCCCATAAACTTTCTGCTGTGTAAAATTTAAAATGGTATCTCTACAGGTATTCACTTTTGTTCAACCAAAGCACAGTGCTGCCATTAATAACACACACACACAAAGGCAAAAATAAGAGGTTATTCTGTGTCTGGAAGCCAAGAAAGTTCAGGGGGGTTTTATCCATCCAGCTTGAAAGCTGGATGGATCCTGGTCCTAATTCATCTATCCAGACAAAAATTGGTAAAATTAAGGGACTGAAGATTTCAAATATGGGAAAAAATTCTCACAAGATGGTCACTGCCTGGTGATATCCACCAACCCACCACAACACTTTACATTTAATCTAGGCAGATCTTCCCCTGGAATAATAACAATTAAATGGTGTGTCAGTAGCAACACTCACAAAGCTCAAGGAAAGAAGGTGAAACAACATAAGAATCACTTGTTTGTCTCTCCTCTGATGTTAATTCTCTGAACTAAAAGTTCTTTCATATGCTTGTTAAAGGGAGAGCTACAAAAAGAAAACAAAGCAGCTGGAAATCATTGTGATGTATAAACGCCTCTTGCTCTGGTCATTTTAAAGATTTTGATTGTATAAGTCAGAACTATTCCGTTAGTATAAGAAGAAAACATAATAATATTTACATCTATCTAGCATAAATGGATAACTGAGACCTTATTGAGTTTGCTTTTGCTCAGTATTTTACAGTATCTGAGTCATCAGAAGTTTGGTCCACTGATCCATGGGTCACACAAAACAAATCTACATTTAAAAAAAAAATCCCAATTTTTTAAGACTGCATGCTAAGAGGAAGGAAACAATCACATTGCATTTGGGAATAGGAAGTAGTTATTTTTTTTCTTTCTAGTCAAAAATTCACATTTAGCAGGAAAGAAATAGCACTTCATAAAAGAGTCTATATGTAAAGGGAAATACACTTTAAAAAAAATCTGATATTGTGTGAATGACATGATTTTTGGGAGTCTTTCAGGATTCCTTCCTACTATTCCTTAAAGGCTGTACTGGAGACAAATTCCTGCACAGCTTAATTATATGTATGATGCAATTCCTGCAGGGGAAGTGTCTGAAAGTGGTACAGAACCTCACCTCCCCTTTACTCTAGCTAAAGATTTGGCTGATCACTCTCCTGTGCAATGCTCTGCTGGTCTTAGGAAGAAATGAAATGCTGCTGGCATTGTGAAGATTTATAAGAAAATTCAGTAATTACTGTGGATAATCATGCTGTTCATGCAGCCCTGAGCATTTGAAGTCTCTTGCTCACCAATATTTTGTTTTCTCGTTCAGTATTATTCATCACTATTTTCTGCCCTTCAGACTTACAATTTTTGTTACTCTTTCGCACAGCACATTATTTTCTGTGGATTTTATTTTCTTGCCCCACTGTCACCTCACTATTCTGTTTTACTTATTAAATGTAACTCTTCCATTATTATATTTATAAATCATCTTGGGCAACTACGGCTATTTTCGTGTGTTTGTTATTTTCCGTCTCATGCATGTTTAATTACTGTAACAGCAAGGGTACCTTTTAATTATTTTTAGCAGACACATAGCACATGGCTTAAATTGGACAGTTGTTTATAAATCATTATGGGAACGGCGCCTTGAGAAGCATTCTCCTCATAGTACATTTATTTGTTTTTGTTTTCGGTTTAGAGTAAAAGGAATTTTTTTAAGTTGGGCTATGTTTGCCCGTCTCTGCACATATGAATTTCACTGAAATGAAGGAGAGCCAGTGGCAGGCCTGGACCCTGCCCTTTTCTCTTGGAAAAGATCTGAAGTGGAACATGGATTGTGTGTGGGTCAGCGCATATCTCTCCCCAACAATAAGTCAAAGTCTGCCTTTTAGCAGCAAATGTGAAATCCTCACCCGGGCAAACCAGGCACTGAAAAGTGAACGGAGCTCAAAGGTCTCTCTTACCTTCTCCCTCAGCCACAATAGGCTTTTACTTTACTGTTTTTCCTACTCTGAAATAGAAGTGGCTTTTTTTGCCTTAGACACAATGGACAACCACGGACATGCACACCTCTAACAAGAAGGGAATCTGTGGACAAATGAGGCAGTAGTGATTAAAAGAAGAAAGCAAGGAAACCTTGGAGATCCATTTAAAAACTCCATGTTTCACTCTAGCTGCACCTTTGTTTTTTATAATACCTTCCAGTGAATGTGAATATCTCATTCTTTCCTAATTTCAATATGATCTTGAAATAATCCCCTGCTTTTGAAGTAAAATACCCATTTTCTTTGCAGGCAGCAGTCTCGATCTGTTGAGTATCTGGACAAGCCACTTATTATCAACTCCTGCATTGCACAGAGGCTCTTATCCCATAAAGTTGGTCAACTCTAAACGAATGTTGCAGGCCTTTATCAGATAGAAGATCTGGACAGGTCTTCATAGTCCTTTCCAGCATAGCTATGCTTCTTAATAGAATTGCCTATGCTCATGTGAAATAACATTAGCCTGAATTTGTCTGCTCTTGATCTTACCTTCCTCCATTACCTATGAAGATCTGAACTGTCAATCTAATATTCATATTAAGGAACACTTAATATTTTCCCAAGAGGGATGCTCAGGCTGCTGTCCTGAAACACAGGCCACGGGGAAGACTAGACTCTGCACATTTGTACTGCCCTGTGAGCAGTCTAAACTCTAAATGTCACCTGCTCCTGCAGCAGTTGTCAGTGAGGAGCTGCTAGGCAGCACTCAGACCCCATGATCATGGATGCTGAGTGCCCAGAACATTTTCTTAGCCCGAAGGGGCTAGAGAGAGGCTCCTTGCCCAGCAGCAGGGTGTAACATGTAGCCCGTGGTGGTGAGATTCACCTTGCCGTGTGTACTGTGGCACAATCAGCATTGGAGGTTTCCTCACAGCCCCGAGGCTGCTGCTACAGCCAGAGATGAAACAAAAAATTCATCCCTGGTCCCTGGTCTGGGCCACTTCATAACAGCATTGTAGGCACAATCAGTGAATCCAGTTTTGCTTCCAGTGGGGAGCAGCAGCTGTCTGCAATGAGCATTTCACAGCCTGACCTTCTTTTACTGGGCACCTACATGCATTGTCTGCTTGTAATAAGATGCTATTGTTCTCGCTATAATTCTGCGCTACATTTCAGTGTGCTTTCTGCAAAACAGACCAACTATTTCTGTTGAAACCCAGTTGTTAGAACTCCAAATGAAGTCTTATTTAAAAGAACAATTGTCAAGCTGTAGCCACAGATCACCAGCCGTACCTTTCTAAAAAATTTACCCTACTAGAGATGTCAGAGAAAAAGCTTAAAAAATTCAACCTCAGATTGAGTTGTTAATCATGAATACAAGAGGTTGTTTTAGAAAGAAGAGGTTTGCTAATGCAAACAGCATGAAAGACCAGCATGAATGCTGTGTGAACGGTAGCAAACTTAAAGTAATTGAATGCAATATTGAGGGTTGATGCAGTTATTTATAGATTTGAGATCCATTTAAATTCAATGAGAAATGCAGATTTAGAGAGGCAGAGAATTCCAAAATTGTCATTTACGACTGAGATTAAATGATGGAGAAATTGTACGTGCGTGATAAAGCTACATGTGGGCCTAATTTCTGTCAATATGGATGCACATCAGTAATTGTTTGCATGCAGCCAGGAAAATATAAGCTGTTATGGCAGTGCTGAGTATTGCTATTATGAAAATATATGAGGAGCTGGACAATACACTGAAACAGAATTCTGAAAAACAAAATGGAAAGTTCACCATGTTCAAAAGCTTTAAAAACATATACACTAGGATTTTTTTCTACTAATTTGATTAATTCAGATGTTTGGCAACAAGTTGTTAAAGCTTGCTATATGGACCCATCATTCCAATTCAACCTCATGGGCTAGTAATGGCCGGATCTTACCTTTTGCTTTCTGTTGATACGCATCTCTTTAGGTTAATACAGAGAGTAAAGCAGAGTGTAAAATGCAGGACTTGCTTAATACGCCCATGAAGGCTGGAAAAGTTTTATTCTAAATATGTTTTACCTGGAAATTTGTTATGCAAACATGCCAAAGACATATTCCTTGCTAAAGGACTGGAATTAAACAGACCATACTTGTCCTATTTTGCCAAACGCATTCCTGCCTCCCTCCCTCCCCAGTCCCCTTTCATTTTACAGCTAAAACTGCATATCCAAATTGAGCCTACGTATCCTGTAATTTAGGAAGGAATCTGGCTTTGTCATCACAGAATGCAGATTCTGCAATTAAAGTTGAGGTCTTGCTTCTGAAGAATATTTAAGTATCTGGTTAGCAATGAAATGCCATTGAATTGCACTGAAGTAAGTACAAGAAGACTTGGGACAAGCCACTAAGTGGGGTTGAATATTCACTAGTGTGTCTTTAAATTTGCTTCTAATTAAATCTATGTGGTATAGTGAAGTAGCATTTTCTTCAGTGCCTTAGCAGTGAGCTCAATGTTAAGACTGAGAGCTAATTTTAAAAATAAATTCTCCATGACCTCTTAAAATCTACTTTTTTTTACACTGTAGCCGGAAGCAGTATTTTATTTAGGCATACTCTAGTTGTATGTTGTATAAGATAAAAGAGGATGACCAGGAAGAGATACAGTCTAAGACTGTGACCTCAGGATATTACGTGGGAGGGCACAGCCGGCTGGCTGTTGGTGGGAAGGCTGAAGCCCTCTGGCTCTTCTGGGAAATCTTAGCCAAAGTAATTGTTGCATTAAAAAATAAAAAAATGGGGGGTTGATTTTATAAAGGTTAACAGACTTCAGATAAAAGACCCAACCATAGACTTAGTGTTTCTCCTAGCCTTTCCAAACATGGGTCCTTAGCATATACACACTTCGTGTGATGAGGAGCCATGGACAATTCCCAAAGCCCAGCTGAATTCCAGGCCAGTAATTTCCCCAGCAACACTGCCAGAGTGAAGGCCCGAGCTCCTCAGATCTCT
Source organism: Dromas ardeola (assembly GCA_013398915.1). Taxonomy (NCBI): domain Eukaryota; kingdom Metazoa; phylum Chordata; class Aves; order Charadriiformes; family Dromadidae; genus Dromas; species Dromas ardeola. Next base: position 80,426 of record VYZM01004377.1, on the reverse strand, counting down.
TATTTAGCAGCTTGGTATAAATCCCTATTGACTGAGAATTTTAGTAAATCTGATCTGTACTAACAACAAAGACATAAATGAGCCCTAAATCATGTTGTAAACATGTCCACGTCTTTTCCCTATCAAGCTGGAGAAACATACCTTTAAACAAAACCCTCCAGTTAGCACAAGGAGACACAAGCTTTTGGGCACGTAGTCAAGGAAGGGTCCGCATACCTGAGAGCTTATCTTTTCTTGCTATTGTGTTAAGTTTTAAAAAGACATCGCAGCTCCTGCTAAATCTTGCCTTAGGCAAACATCAGTAAAGCCTCTCTGAAAAGACAGGTAAGAGCAAGGAAAGGGAAGGGAAAGGATGGAGTGACAATGCTTCACAAGGGTGGTTGTAGAGATTACAGATGTTCAGCTCTTACTCATGTACCCAATGCCCTTCCTTCTGCACATTTTTTTCTGAACATATTATCATCTTATTCAAAAGAGGATACACCGTACCTTCTGAGTAGAAACTACAAGTACATTTTGTCTCTGCCGTTCTTCTCTCTCCCTGGCCTGCTGCGTAGCCTGTGTGGCACAGCAGGCAGTGTCCTGCAGAACCCCAATATGCTGGAATATCTCCCACTGTCTTCTAATCCCTGATTCTTCTGCACAGCCCTAGGAAATATCAGTGGTTGTGATATTTAGAACAGTAATGGAGTTCTAATTTCTTAAGTATAATGGGGACGGTAAATTGGGGAATTATCAAGTGATTTTTTTTTTAAGCACTCTGTTTCCCTGACTTCTAGTAACCTGTAGCCCAAAACACTGAGGGGAGGATGATGTTTTGATGAACTGAGATGAGTGTTTTTTCTAAAACTTCTGGACGCAGTGCAAGTGCCTGAAATTCCAAGGTGGAGATTAAAACAGCCTCTCTAAAAAGTGGTAGGGGAGGTTTCAGCCCTGAGTTTTCATTTCCCTGAAGCCATTAGGGTTGTAAATATGTAATTTAGGGCAGGAGATGACTGAAGAGTGCAAGGACATTGAGCATCTTGAAGACAGCTGATAGAGTGCACATAAACAATACTTGGGCTCTGGCACAGTGCACAGCAGAGCTGCATACACTTCCAAAAATAAAGAAGAAATCACTTGTTTATTCAGGAAACCTAGACCCTATAGAAGCAAAGCTGACACAGCTTGTAAATTGCAAGCAGAGTACCTCCATGGCACTTCTTAAAAGAATACCTCTAGAATGTTCTACTTACAGAACAGTAAATTCTAATGTGACTTAAAATGAAAGACTTTTTTGCGACCTACTTGTAGATAGAGCTGTCTCAAACTGTAGAAGTACAGTTGGATATTGATTATCTGTTAAAGAACATTTGAGGCCAATGATGCCCAAAGATATCAATGATGTCCAGTGAAGCCAAAAGTGGGCCCATGTGAATCTCATGATGTTCAAAAAGGCCAAGTGCAAGGTCCTGCACCTGGTCTGGGGCAACCCCCTGTATCAATACAGGCTGGGGAATGAAGGGATTTAGAGCAGCCCTGCTGAAACGGACTTGGGGGTACTGGTGGATAAAAAGCTGGACATGAGCCAGCAATCATAGAATCATAGAATCATAGAATCTTCATGGCTGGAAAGGACCTTTGAAATCATCGAGTCCAACAATACACACACACAAAAAAACACCCCTACAATCTCTGCCACTAGAGCATGCCCTGAAGTGCCAAATCTATGTGTTTCTTAAATACCTCTAGGGATGGTGACTCAACCACCTCCCGGGGCAGGCTGTTCCAGTGCCTGACCACTCTTTCAGTAAAGTAATTCTTCCTAATAGCTAATCTAAACCTCCCCTGCCGCAACTTCAGACCATTTCCTCTGGTCCTGTCATTATTCACTTGGGAGAAGAGGCCAACACCCGCCTCTCTGCAACCTCCTTTCAGGGCGTTGTAGAGGGCAATGAGGTCTCCCCTCAGCCTCCTCTTCTCCAAACTAAACATGCCCAGTTCCCTCAGCCTCTCCTCATATGACTTGGTCTCCAGACCCCTCACCAGCTTGGTAGCTCTGTGTGTACTTGCAGCCCAGAAAGCCAACTGTATCCTGGGTGGCATCAGAAGAAGTGTGGTCAGCGGGTCAAGGGAGGGGATTCTGACCCTCTACTCCGCTCTTGTGACACCCCACCTGTAGTACTGTGCCCAGCTTTGAAGCCCTCAAAACAAGAAGGACATGGACCTGTTGGAGTGGGTCCAGAGGAGGGACACAAAAATGATCAGAGGAATGAACACCTGTCCTATGAGGACAGGCTGAGAGAGTTGGGGTTGTTCAGCCTGGAGAAGAGAAGGCTTCAGGGAGACCTTTTTGCAGCCTTTCAGTACTTAAAGGGGGCCCACAGCAAAGATGGGGACAACCTTTTTAGCAGGGTCTGTTGTAATAGGACAAGGAGTGATGATTTTAAATGAAAAGAGGCTGGATTCAGACTAGATATAAGGAAGAAATTTTTCACAATGAGGGTGGTGAAACACTGGAACAGGTTGCCCAGAGAGATGGTAGGTGCTCCATCCCTGGAAATGTTCAAGGTCAGGTTGGACATGGCTCTGAGCAACCTGATCTAGTTGAAGATGTCCCTGGTCATTGCAGGGGAGGTAGGACTTGATGACCTTTAAAGATCCCTTACAACCCAAACTATTCTATGATCCATACTGACCATCACTGCACGTAGAAATATACCCACTGAAGAACTTCTTATTCCAAAAATCTCAAGTCTTTCTTTGGAGTACATAAAAGCAGTTATTTGTAAGAGACACTGAATTTCTGATCATCCTCCAAACCCTGGAGTCAAAAGGCTTTACAATAATTAAGTAGCACATTTGTAGCAGGTGACTTGAGCAAACCAACCAGGCACCCTAAGGAGGAAATAACTTTGAACTTATGTCTCTCGCAGGTCAAACCAATAATTTAACTACCTGACCACCTTATCTTCAAAGATGATTGCTGGGTGAAAATCAAAATCTTCTGCAGTACCCCATAGTAGGCACCCAAAATCAAAATTTCCAAATGTTTTGTAGCCCACAGCCAAATATTGACCTCTTTGATCATTGTAGAGTAATAATCAAGTAGAACAGCAGCTGGTCCAAATAATTTTAGTGGACTTTAGATCTTGCCCTAAAATTGCATGAAAGTTGCTGAATCTAAATTCAAATAAATCTTAAGGCTCTGACACCATGCTAAGCAATGGTTATACTTGAAAAATGTTTGCGTTTGTTATTTTTTTTCTCTTTATATACTGCACTGTTCTGGGAGATTTCAGAGTTCGCTGGAGTAATGCTTCTTTTTCTCCATCAGTTGCATTTATAATTCTGTTGTTTCTCTCAGCCAAAATAGGCAGCCAGGCTTACTCTTGTTACTATTATTGTAACAACAATACAGAAGTTAGGGCATTTTTCAAAATGAAGCCCATTGGAAATAATCCATTTTTGCAAGCAGAGAAAGATAATAGGATCAGGCTGGCTGCAACCATGTCGTCAATTCACAGCCCTTAGAAAGCTCCCAGAATATGCAGCAGTTGTCAATTAATTTCTTTCTTAGAAGTCAGTTAGTCTTCTTTTAGGGTATGGTTAGTAAACAGAGTGGCCTGACACTAACAAGTAGAGCCCCTGGTATACCCACCATCTCCAGTGAACACATTGATGTGGCCCGAAGTCCCTTTGCTGTTATCTTTCTCTGTATTGAAGACAGTACTGCACTCAGCAAAATACACAGTATTTCTGCTTGATGGACAAGAAAATTCTAGGAAAACTGAATTCAAATTTCCAACTAAGTTGATGCCTACAGACACAGGCATCTGTCAATTTTTTCAAACACATTCACATACTTATGCACGTCTTTTGAATATCTTGCCCCAAGGGTTGGTTTTAATTTTTTTGTGATTTTTTTCAACACGGAAGTCGGTAGCTACTGAAAGAGTCTGTAATGAGTCAAATAAGGAGCATTTACCCCAGACTTTCTTTGTACCTTACTAAGTGCTGCTTTATCATTATACTGTTTACCACAGTTTTAAACAGAGAAAGACACAGGGAAAGAAGGAGTTTGAATGTGCATTCATAGACCCTAATATTAGCCTCCAGAAGCAAATATACCTATATTTCTGCCAAAGTGAAGAAACAGGGGAGAGAGAAGAGGGAAAAAGGCTTGCCAGAGCACAGGTCAGAAATGTAGTTGAAATTCAGTTGTTTTGACTTACCCTCTGGAGGAAGTGTATTTTACTACAGTAATCATAGGAGGTATTTAGGGAGATTAGCTCCAGTCTCTGAATCTAGTTACATATGAATTTAAACCCTGAAAAAGCAAAGCAGGAAGTCATAAGCTTAAATCCACACCTCTTTGTAATTTTGGCTTAGTTTGGGCAATTCATACCTAGTATCATTTATTAGCAAAAAATCATACAAACACCTTTGAACATTGTCACCTTCCAGATCCTGAGACAGTGCTCAATACTTATAAGCAAAACTTGTGCATGTCCTACATCAGTTGAACTGTGGGTAGAATTAGTCATGCTGGTTGACAGAGTTAATTGAAATTCAGTCTTTTTCTCTTTCAGTGAGTTACTGATTGACTTTGCTTTAACAAGTCTAAATTATTCATGGAAGAACCTATGAAAATGAATTTCAGCCTCTTGCTTATTTATGAAATGTCCACTGTGACAGTGTACAGCTTGTGATTAATTACTGGAATAGCTTTTGTTACTTCTCTTCTCGAAATGACCATTGCAAACTTTTCAGGCAGGAGGATAATGCCAAGTACACTGCATTTTCAAACATCACTTGGGGCTGGGAGAGAGAAGAAATCATCTGTTTTTCACTGACAGAATACCATACATCTAGATGTACACCAAAAGATATCACTGCATCTCTCTGGAGATACATAAACACAGCTTTGAGCTTATTGACAAGATATTAGGTGAGACCTGTTGAAAATTTGATTCACTGTGGACTGAGATGCTAGAGGAATTTATAAACAAGTATACAAAGATTGAAGGATGAGTCTCCTTAACACAGCAAGCAGCTCAAAAATATTCAACTGTAATTAAGAACCAATTTGAAACTCAGATCATTTGCTGATTAAAAGAAATAAAAAAGAAATCATCTTTGAGTTCAGACAAGTGGGATGTTATCACATGCCCCAAATTCAGGCTGCTACAAAAGCTTACCTTTATCCATGCAGCCTTTCTTATTAATTTTAAAATAATTATTCACATGCTTGAGAAGCGTTCTAGGTATGGGAACTGAAATTTATTTAAAAATTTATTAGCCAACACATATCAGCTTACTTTTTCTTAAACATAATAGCATTTAATAAATTTAAGCTGCTTTATCAGAGGTAACCTGACAGAGGGCAAAAGTCTTGATGCTTATATCCAGCCCTTGAGCTGTTCATATACACAATCCAATTTAAACCTTAAGCATCTCTAGCATCCTCTTATTTGAGACATTTAGGTACATGCTTACCTTTCAGTGATAATATTTACACATAATGATATGGGTTAATGCAGTGTTTGTATCTCCTCCTGTACTGGGGCTACAAATTTTGTGTTGTGATATTGTAGGTTAGAAAAGACTGAAAAGTACCCAGGATGGACCAAGAATTTACAGATATTCTAGCAAGACTGAATTGACAAATGCCTTTTAGCCTTAGCTACTTTTCAGTAGATGGCACTGTAACAGCATTTCAACTGAATTCCCAAATATGTTTCATGTATTATATTGTAGACATAAATTAGTCCTTAACATTGAAATTTGACATTTCAAGAGAAATGTCTCTTTTTTAATGATTTTTTGAATCAGTGGGAGAGAGGATATCAACTAAAAAATAAAGTAATATATCACTGGTTTGAGACACTTCATTTTGGATTACTCTCTATATATCCAATAATAACATGGTTATTTTCAATTAAACTAAAATGCAACCTGACCTTTTTTTCATGTCTCCATAGCACTTATATTTTAGAGTAATTTGTCCTGATGCTTAAATGAATTTTATGCACTTCATGGGAAGAGATAATATCGAAGTGGGGATGACATTTTCTCTCTGGATATTTGACCAGTCTTGTGCAAAAGTGAGAACTGAGGCAGCCCATCTATCATTCTCTATTGAGCATTTCTTGGAAGCCTGTTGCTATACTGTTTAAAGCCTTTATTCATTGATAAACACTGTGGACATGGACATTTGGTGTTGGGTTAATATTTGGCTTTGATATCAATCTCTCAGATATTTATTTAAAGCTGAATACAAGGACATTTAATTCCATCCTCTAAACACCAACTCAGTGGCCCTTTCAACCACTTACTATCCCTCCTTCATGCCAGTGTCTGATCCCCTTTCTGATTCATCCCTTGCACCTCTTATTCCTTTCTCAACCAACAGTTCTCCAATTGCTTTGTCTTAAATTTGGTGCGTCTTCCATTGTTAATTTTCAGCAAGCTCCTCATTTCCACCTCCATCACCTGTTACTTTGCTGCTTGCTCTTTACGAGGTACAGAGGACCTACACCACTGGACATTGTTATGGGCTCCCAGCCCACTCTGACGTTCCTTGGGGAACCAAAGATGCTAAGTGAAAAGCAGACAAGTCAGGGCTAAAAGTGAAGTGAAAGAACCATCATGCACAATATTATAGTCACAGAACAACTGAGTATGGGTTGTTTGAAAGGAATACAAGTTCTGAGAAAAGCTGAGAAGATGCCTGGTCTTTTTGAATCTTCAGCTGATGCAATTGTTACAGTTTATTAATACGGAGTGGATTAGTGGATTTTCTGTTCCAGAGGACAGGGATTTTTGACAAGTAAAATTTGAAAACATTTATTTTCCAGTAAAGAAAAATATATTCAAATATCCAGAGTAATTTTTTTTCAAACCTCAAAAACACTCTTAACCTTTCAAAGTTCTCTCTCTTTCCTCATACCCACCTCTTCTTTCCAGAAAAAAAA
>VYZM01004377.1:43688-73456 GCA_013398915.1 Dromas ardeola | reverse complement strand
AAAAAAAAAAAGAAGAAAAACAGGAAGCAGCTCAGAATTCAATAGCAGCATTGTTAGGGTTACAATTCTATATAGCATATTAGAAACAGCTATTGAGAAAGAGGGCAGGTTATGGTTACTGCTTTGAGTTAGGTTTTCCTGATACCTTCACTGACTTGTGGTCTCTGAAACAGTGCTAGCTCCAGCTGGCAGAATAATGGGTACTCTTTAAATAGGAAAGCAGGCAGATAATGAGAACAAAGAGTGACTGTCGAAGACCTGTGTGCACCTTCAACAAGTTCCTCGAGGAATATGGAAATTAAATACTTTGTTATAAAGCTATAAAGCATTTTGGTTTTCATTTAATTTACATACTATCCATGGCTCTGATTCAGCATTGAACTTGGCTACTTTCTGTGTGCTTTTACTGAGATCAATAAAACAGCAAATGTGCTTCAAGTTCATGAATCACAGCAATGCTGAATTGCCTTCTGTTTTGCAAGGAGCCCACCACACCTCAGAATTCAGCGCCTGAATGATGAAGTCTGAGCCTGAGTCTGATGAAGTATGAGTCTGAGACCTAGACAATTGTGAAGAAAGAAGAAACACAGCGGAGTATCTTCAAAGTCAAGGGACAAACCATACAACCAAATGAATGGGTTGTGTGTTGGAGGGTGGGGGTAGGAGAGATAATAGAAGACTGTGTGAAGTGTTAGGAGAATTATGGCTGGGTAACGCTTATGTAAATATTGTTGCTTGGTGGGTAGATGACACGGCAGGGACAGACCAGCTAACTGTCCAGCATGGGCCACAGCTGAATGCCAAATATTGAATGGAGAGTATATGGATGCACCTAAGAATTCTTGGTACAAATAACCCAAGAAAACCCCATGTGCTCCTTACAGAAAAGTCATATTTTAAAGGTGGATCACAAACATTTTTCAGTTTGGATATTTAAAGATGTACAAAACAGTTAGAGTGGCATATTGTACCTGATAAATTACTTATCAGTTCATTTGGCTTCCATGAGGCATCTAACAAACCTCTTAGTCATCTAAGAAAATCTGTGAATTATCTCACTAAGTGTGCTTGAATAATCCTCTTTATAACACAAAGAAATAAACTACCTTTAAATTCAGACTCGTGTAACTTTCATAATATATCTATGCAGTGTCAGGAAAAAGATGCCATCCCTCTCGCTATCAGAGAAAATTTTTATTAAAATCTACCCAGATATTTGATATACATGCATTCATCTTAATGTTAGGAGCACCAGAAGTAAAACCACATATCAGTCCAGAATTCTATCTCAGGTCAGGTATCCAAACCTACTTCTGAGAAAAAGTCCCCTTAAATGTAAATGAACCTGATATGATTTTGTGCTGGGCTAAAAAAAAGGATGAATCATATAGGAACTGTAAAGGCCATATTACATTGCTTTTCCAGAAGTCATTAAAAGTACAACATTGCTTTGGCTTTTTCTCAAGGAAACGGTGTATGTGCAGCCATGCTATGTAACCGTTTGCTGGGCTCCAACCAATAATTCCTGAAATTGTTGGCTAATTTCAGCCAAATTTGAGCACTATGAGGGATGGTATGGGGCACGGAGTTCACTTGTTCCGTGAGATGAGCAGAGGAAAAAAAAAAAAAAAGACTGGCTTCTGAAGGAAGTCTGCGGTGTCAGATCAGCTGCATTATTAGACATCAGATACCTCAGGAAAGAGACCTTCTGACCTACACAGTGCCCGGTGTAGGCTTGCTTGGAATTTGCGTTTAATCGGGTATGGGCTATTACAACCACAGATCACAAAACCTCAGGAAACCAAGCTTCAGTCCCCCTGCCCACAGGACTAGTTGCTTTTCAGAAGCCTTCCACCTTCCTCTCCCCCTTGTATCCGTCCTCCTTTGAACGTATACACTTTCCTACACATTTTAGAAGCCCAGGCCTTTGTAACTGAAGTTATCTAAATATACAATTACAATGGAAAATCTGTGTTTACAAGGTTCAAAACTGTCTCACCTCGGGTTTTTTTGCAAACAGATTATATTCCTTTGTCATATAATTGTACACCAACAGATTGCTGTACAAAACTGAAGACCTGTACTTGATTTAGTTACCTCTGTATAACGATGTGCAATGAGTTGTTAACACTGGCAAATGGTTTGTTAGTTAATTGATGTAGGTGAGTGAGAGGTTATTACTTGCCCAGACTAGATGTTTGTGCTCATTTCCTTAAAATTTTAATCAAAAAATATAAAAAAAATAACTGTGCTGCAGCTTTTATGCAAAGATCTCTGTTCCTGAGCAAGGCTGCAGTGGGATTATGCGGCAGAAGGAATCTCTAGAGACACTGTGACTGACTCACACCAGCAGCGGCTGAAGAGACTGCATATTTCCCTCTAAACACAAGAATTTAATTCAGATTAATAACAAAAGTAGATGCATGTCTTTGCTTGGGAGAATTTCTATGCAAGCCGAGATACTGCCTCAATACAGCTGTCAAATTTTTAAATTTTATTATCTGTGCAGCACTTTACTGACAACAGAAATTCCCCCAAAAACTGTTCTTTACCTCTCTGTTACTTATTCCTACCTGCAGAATGTCTTTTGAAGGTAATGCCCGTTCTTCTTTCTCTGCCTTTAATGTTGCATCCTTATCGGGGAAAATAAACCTTTCTTCAGATATTTTAAATTGCTTGTCCTGAGAATAGAATCACCCTCAAACACACTGTCCAAACTAGTAGCTGTAACTCTAGTCGTGGTAACTTAAATCATTTTATCATTTCCAGTGCATTTTAGACACATTGAGGTCAGTTCTTATTGATCGCGTGCTTTGCAGACAATCTCTCATACAATACGGACATGAACAAAGTTAAGTGCATCATCATCCTGAAAATGTACTAAGTGATTCTGACATTTATGTGAGGAAATTTGTCCCTTTTCTGCAGTAGATCCTTTAGGACTGATTTAAATATTATTGTAAAGTAAAATAGGAATCACAGAAATCATAGAATCATTTAGGTTAGAAAAGACCTTTAAAATCACCAAGTCCAACCGTTAACCTAACACTGCCAAGTCCACCACTAAACCATGTCCCTAAGCGCCACATCTACATGTCTTTTAAATACCTCCAGGGATGGCGACTCAAACACTTTCCTGGGCAGCCTGTTCCAATGCTTGAAGTGAAGAAATGTTTCCTAATATCCAATCTAAACCTCTCCTGGCACAACTTGAGGCCATTTCCTCTTGTCCTATCACTTGTTACCTGGGAGAAGAGACAGACCCCCACCCCTCTACAACCTCCTTTCAGGGAGTTGTAGAGTGATAAGATCTCCCCTGAGAGAGTAATTTAAGTTCAGTGTTCTTGTCTGTTTTTTTCAGCCACTCATCTCTTCTCCTGCAAGTGAAACCAAATAGCTTTGAGCTTTAAAAGAAGCGAACAACTGAAAAAAAACCCAAAACCCAGATATCAGAACATGTCAGAGCAGAGGCCTTGGAATATGAGCCACATTTAGACTTGTAGTGAAGTGCAGCTCTGGAGGGGGGTCAACGTGGCTTTTATTCCACTTTGACACCCTATTAAACCTCAGCTGTTAAATGTCCCAGGGTAGTCTTTGACCCTCAATCCTGCTTCTTCCTGATACTGTTTAGCTGGTGGTAGAGTCCTATATAGGTCTACCTACACCAAATAGACGTTAATCAACTAAGCTTCACATCTGTCCATCATCCAGACCTTTTTATTGTGAATCAGTCCCTTTCCAAATGCAGGAAGGATTTTGGCAGTAGCAGTTCTCTGCCCTTTTCTATCTGCCAGCAGATCTCCTATGCAGAGGCAGAGGGGTTAAATATGGACAAATTCATATCACATGTTGCAAGAAAACAATGAGAGGTTAATATATACAAATACCTATCACACACTGTAAGAAAACAAATGCACAGGAGGAAAAAAAAAAATAAAAAGCCTGTAATGTTCTGGCAGAGCAGTGATTCACCGCTGGGAGCTGGGAAACTATGCTATTTGCAGGAATCCTCACCCATTGCAAGCAAGAGGGAGACCAGTGTGGTGGGAAGCTCAGGAAGGAGGGGATGGCGACCAGCAGGTGCTGGCTCACTGCTTGGCTACGTCCCAAGCTCTGCACTAAGAAACGAGGGAGAACGGGAGGCGGAAAACCAGCTCCTCTCCTGGCCAGCTTAGGTGCAAATAGCCAGGCTACTTGCAATGCTGAAATGGAGCTGCTTCCACTGCTGCCTGGAGGCTGGAAATCAAATATTGCAATCGATTTTCAGGCCAGCTAGAGACCTTTTCCTGTGAGGATATGGCATTTTATGGAAGGATGTGAAGTCTGACAGAAGGTCAGGATACATGTATTTATGTAACCTGTAAATTACAGCAGTTTCCTTCATGCGTGGCCTGGGATCTTGTCTCCAAAATGCCTCTCTTTCTCATCCAGTCTGTGTCTCCAGGACATTTTGTACGTCACATATGAGACCTTCGAAGGTTTCTCTTACAGCTGTCTTCTGTAATGTCTGGTAATTCTTGTCCCCAGCTAAACAGATACCATAAATACTGCTTTATCTTTTTACTCAGAAACAGTGAAAGGACCACCTTTTACCCTACCTATGATGGGGAATAGAGACCTCATCCAGGATCTGCAAAGCTCTGCAGTTTCAGTTCACAGGAACTTAGGAGACAATTTCATTTTATCTCAAACTGTATGGATATGTAGGCAGGAATCTTAGAATATTCCAAATTTCAAAGTAAAACTCAGTTTCCTGTATGTCCCTTTTAAACCTATTCAAAACCCCTGTTTAAAACTCCACCTCTTCTTTAAAAAGCAAGAGAGTAGTCTGAAAAAATAAACAAGGTTTTGACATAACAAAGACTTTATACATGTATTTAACAATACACACAGCATTTAATCTCTGTTTCAGTGGAATGCAGAGTAGTGTCTAAAAATATACATAAATGTGCAGGCCTGGGGCTTGTTTAAATTTCAGATTTGTAAGAAAACTGTAAACTAGATAATTTCTGTGAGCCACAAACATTTTGAAGCTCTTTTTAAAAGAAGGCAGTAGGTTTTGTGTGTGTTTAGAGGGGGGAAGATCTGTAAAGACCAGGTAGAATTATTATTATCAATATGCTTGTATACCCCAATTATCTTTGGGGTATACGAGTATTTTATTTCCCTTACCCCTGCTAACACCACTTGCTACACTCTCTGGTCATGTAATGGCAGAGAAGTTGCATTGTTACGGAGCCGCCACACGCTTTTCATAGCTTGCAGACCTGGCAAACCAGTGTGGGTCACTGCAAATAGTTTGTTCCTTGACCCAGAATCGTATGGAAGTGCAGCTTTTCATATGGCGTTCATTTGAGACAAATGCCCAAAAGCTATTTTTATCAGGTTGAAGACAAATTTGATCTGAATGTGAGCTGGAATGTTAACTCCAAGTACCTTTCAATTTTTGTGAGGGTCTGGATTTGATGTCATTTGGGGCATCGACACAAGATAAATTTGTCAAAAGCTCGTAAGGCTGAGCACAGCTTAAGAATACTTAAAACTGTGCTTTTAAAATTAAACATGGACTGTTTAACAAGCTCATCCTTTCTTTAATAAACGCTACTGACTTCTTATGGGCAACCTCTCTCAGTGTATGTTCAGTAACAGCTTGCTTCAGGACTCCTTTCTTTACTCCTTGTCTGTTCTTTGGCCTGTTCCCAAGTGCCTGGACCTCTCCCTCTCAGGCTCCACTGTCAAATATTGCTGATTAGTGCCAGAAACTTGTGTCTCACTTTTATTTTAACAGGGTAATTTTTTTTTGCAGTCACTGATGTTTTTCTTGACCTTTTCTTCTTTCCTTAGGATGGATTAATGCGTTGCTCTACAAAAAAAAAAAAGAGTGAATGGAAGATGGATACAAATAACTGTAAAGTGTGTAATGTGTCATGCGATTTATTCAGCACGGTACACTTTCAAAATTAATTATACCTAACAAGCAACAAAGACTGATGGGGTTCATGTGTGGGACTGAAGCTAACAGATATAAAAGCAATGGTTTCTCAATGACCTGAAATTTTAGTACAATGACTTATTTGAGCGCAAGACCTAACCCCCCCACACAAGGAAAGAAGTTGAATGCTATTAATTTGAAGAAATTATGCCTTTGGCTGCTTTTTCTGGAATGTTTTTGTCAGAGTGCCATTATATCACTATTTTCTTTCTGAAATGGGCCTGGGGAATATAGGATTTTTATTTGCTGTTTGTGTGGGTTTTATATGGAAAGATTCAATATGAACTGAGATTGACATCATTAAGCCCCTTTTGTATCTAGGATACCAGTACATTCTGAACATTTCTGATTGCAAGTACTCACTATCAGGAACAAAACTCACCTAATAATTTTTGTGGGTATACACATTGACTCCAATTAGCTACATCAGACTCGACTGTAGTGTTTTACATGACATGTACGAAGGATGGGACAAAAATATTACTATCATACGCAAAGTAACCGCTGTAAAGTAGCGAAGAGAAATACTTTTTAAAGTAGGCAGCATAAATTATTATACTGCTGGACTGAGAAAAGCCAGCTGTACCTACTTTGTAAACTATAGTGACTTAGACTAAATGAGACCAACCAGCAAGAATTAAGTTAATACAAAGATAGCATTCTTTGCTTACAGGCTGTGACAAGCACCCCTGGCTCCTAGATTCATAGCCCATTCTCCATCTTGCCTAGGTTGGTGGAGCCAACAAAGTCAGCAGAGGTTGCTGAAGATCTGATATTTTGTCTCCAGCCAACTTGACCTATAGGTGTCAAGTCTGGGAAATTTTACCCACCTGCAACACTGCAAATTCATGGAACAGAGCAGAGGACAATAAACCCAAAACAGATGAAGAGAGAAAAGTTCATGAATTCAAATATTTGGACCCAAATACTACCTTTTGTACATATCTTAAATATGTGTCTCAGCTGAACGCTGGAGGCATGTGTGCTCTGCTTCGATGTTCTTGTGAGGCTGCAAGTCTGTTCAAAACTGTCCCATCTGAGCACCTCAGTCCTAGCTCTTTCAAACCAAATCCTCCTTGTTTTTGTAATGTCTTATCCACCAAATTATTTCCAAACACTCTTTACACAGAGTGGCAGGATCAAGGTCCGCAGTGGAAATGGCAGCGGATTCTTTTTTCTTTTAAGACTGACAAAAGACATAAAACTCATCATTTATATCACAGGCCTGGACCAAACACTGGGAGACTTGTGTTGAAATCATAATTTAGTTGTAAATTCAAAAGTATCCTTTTGAACTTCAAAATAAATGAAAGGTAGCTTGAGTTGCACCTTAATGGTTTGAGACCTCACCTGAGAGAGAAAAGCACTGGATTTTTTTTTCAAATCACATTATACATTCCAAATTATAGCACAACTACATTATTAAAAACCAGAAAATGAGTGATAGGTTCCATGCTCACAAGTTTGTACATGTGCTTGAACTAAGAGAAAAAAAAACACAAAAACAAACAAACAAACCAACCCAATCCAACCAGCAATGTTCTTGAACTTCCATTTACCAGAGAACACTTGTCCTGTGAGCACAGAACTATATTCCCTCAAAGAATTGCCCACTCCTTTGGACAACAAAGAGGAGGTGATCTGGTCTGCATGGGTACTAAAGAAAGGGACCCCTTTTTCTCTCTTTGTCTCTTACTAAAACCATGTCCTAAGATGACATAAAATTCCTGCATGTCATCATATGAAAACAGAGGCTTCAAGCTAAGTAGAGTCTATTGTCTTAGCAGCTGAAACGACAGAACAAAAAAAACCCCAACCCCCACATCAAAAGAACAAGATTAGAATCACAAAGCCGCGTATTCAAAAGCAGGGAACTGACAGACTGAAGACTGCCAGAATTTTCTTTTTAACAATTTTGTCTGTAAGTATATGACTGCATATTATTGAAAGGTCACCAGCCTTCATTTTTTGCACAAGAGTGAATACATACTATATTCAAATTAATGAGTAGTTATGCTTATTTTCTTCTAATTGTTGTGTAGATAGCTCCATGCCCTAATACAATACATTTTGAAAACATCAGAGCAGTAAGAGGTGATATTAACCTCAGTTTTATGGCTTTGGAACTAAGGTATGAAGACAATGAGATGCAATGCTTTCACTAGTTTCAAATGACAATTCAGAAATAATTGGAGGCTCATTCTTCAGAGCATATGAGGTTATATGACACATTATATATGCGACATGACTTCATCTGCAATTGCCATTGACTTAATCTAGCTGAACATCAAGCCTTAGTGTCTCACATTAGATACACAGAAAATTAGAACCATGCAGTTTTTAGTTTTCTATGAAAAGTTTAGGTGAAATGACTTGCCCAGAACTTCTCGTGCACATCATGGAAAAGCCAAGGATGATACCACATTTCAAGGGCAGCAGCAGGAAGGCCTGGTTAATGCTAGTAATTATGCTAGAGGATGGACCATTTGGAGTTTTAACTACTAAAATCAACTTCTCTTGGTCACATGTGAACTGTGATTTTCATAACATAACAAAAAATATGTCCTTACCACAAAAATCCCCCAGAACACCACATCTGCCATTGCTGCAAAGCTCATAGTGGCTGGAGGAGTTCTCACCACGTGGGCATCCTTCAGCTTTGTCCCTCAACGTTGCTGGAAGATTTTGTTTGAAATACATAGTCAGCTTGAGTCAAACACCTAGTCAGGAAAAAAATATTAATCTTTATGAATGATATATATTAAAGCTTTCTGGTAACATTTTCATTTTATGCACATAGTGTGTGAATTTATGCTAATTATGCAGAGAGAAATCTGCATCCAACAGAAAAGACTGGCTAAAAATGTTTCCTTTCTTAAAGAGGGAAACTCTTTTCCCATTACATTTCTAATACTGAAAGTAATTTTTAAAATAATGTGGTTTGTTACATAAAGTAGGAGTTGATTTTCTGGTTTTTGGATTTTTTTAGATTAAGGAATGACCATGTTGCATTTACTAATTTCATCTCAAGATAGGAAACTGGAATCCTTCGTGACAAAGCACACATGGGAGAGATATAGAAAGAAAATGCATACTGAGCTGGGCACTTCTGGCCTCCTTATGTTCCTATTTTACACTGTTGCAGCTGAACTTGATTTGAGTATGAAGCTATTCCACGCTGACATATATGAAAGTAAGAGGAGAACTGGGATCCTCTTCCATGGTTTCATTCTGTGCTGACAGAAAATAATGGATGCAAACATCAGAAGCACATTAACTGTAAAAGTCAGTTTACCGAGAAAATATTAAATAATTTAAAAATCAAGACTTTTTTTGTCACAACAAACCAGCTATTAGTGTAGTCAGATCACTCATGCAGGCTTGAGAGAGTGCATGTGCTATCTGGTAATGGTAAACGTATTATTAATGCATACAACTTGCCTGAGTACATAATAGCTGTCACCTTATATTTAGTCTGTGTCATCGCAGACAAAAACACACACTGCTTTTGAAACAGCTAATTCTGGTTAGCTATCACTATGGAACATTGTAGTCGAGGCAAAAGAAAATCAATTTTACCTCCATGTCAATAAACACAGTAAAGTTTAGACTCTTCCCTGACATGCTCCCACAGCTCCTTTACCAGCCAGTGATGCAGAACTACCCAGTGTGCTTGTTTCACCTCCGGACTGATAGTAATTCAAGAGCACCTGCCACATATCTTGGTTCAGCTAAAAGAAATTACTTTTTCTCTTGACAGTACAGCACCTTGGTCCTGAAACAACAGGAAATCATGTATATGCTGACTGAATTCCTGACACACCGCATTTTCTTCCAACATGCTGAGGTTTCCCTACAGGCATCTCATTCTAGTCCTGGTGGGAACGTGCCTTGTTGGAAAAAAAGACCTTAGATGTTTACCATGTTGAGGACTACAGCTGAGCTAATCACTACAAAGTCCTGCTATAATTAAGGCAAATAAAAAGGCACTGCCATAAGCGTAGATTTTTCTCTCCACTGACCAAGGTAATCTAGGGAAAATAATTCAGATGTTATGTGCTGTAGATGGCTAAAGATAGAGGAGATGAGTCACACCTACAGTGATGGACATTGTAAATAAATCAAGTATGACCGACAAAAGATTTTTATTCCAATTACCTGAAAAACACAGGAAAGGATTTACTCTGTTAATGAGGTTATCCCAGACGAGAAAAAGCACCATTAAAAGTCAGCTGTAGATTTAAGCAGAGAACAACTTTCTCTTATTTTCCCTACACACGTATATTGAAAATTAAATGGGCAAATTTATTGAGCATTTCAATCATGAACTTGTGAAATGTGCTTTTAGAGAATAAACAGTAATTTGAGTTACTTAACAATAAAAGAGATAATAGCATTTTATTACGCTGACAACTCCTAGAGTTACATAAGCTTGCAAATGCGTCTACCTGGACAGTATTTTGACACAAATACAGTCTTGAAAGCAGTGACGCTTTTCTTCTTTTTCTCAAAATATCTACGATTGCTGGTCATTTGCGTTTGAAGGTACAGAATATTGCCAGAATTTTCTAAAAATAAGATTTCTGTTGGTATAGCCCTGAGCTCTGATTACAGATACGCTGGTCAAGAAGCTTTTCATTTACCACCTTTCTTAGTACCTTTTTCCAGTGAATTTGTGTAACTAAAGGTGGATACTCACAGTTTCAGGATAGCGCCTATGTGTGAGCACCTACTATAATCAGTGACGATCTAGGGCAGGATTTAATTGCATAAGCATAGGTATCCGGCATCATTTGAGCTGTAATGAGGTATTTCATCAAGATTCCAGCTGCAAAAGTTCTTCCATACTCCTAGATGTATAACTTACGTAGGCAACAGAGCTCAGAAAGTGACTAATCTCATATTAAAGTGACTTATATTTAGTTAGATGACGGGCTCCCCATGCTACTACAGGCACAAATACTGGACAGGGAGCTAAGGCAAACCTGGGTAACGGGTTAAGAGGAGGCTGAAGTGCAACACCCTACAATGGTACGGTTCATCACTGTAGCCGTCAACTGTAAAGCCAAATTCCAGGCTTTCACATTAGTAATTTTTCATTGGCATCTAAGTGAGTTAGGCACATGATACACTTAGGGCTAGCTTAAACTACCAGTACATAGATGTGTAACGTAACAGCTTGTGCTTTGGATCAGTCGACAGATGAATGAATCAAAGCACCTGCTGTCTTTGGCAGCCAGATACTAGCTAGCCATACCATCACTGGATAAAATGGTGATTATGTTGTCAAAGTCAGCACCTTTGAACAGGTTATAAGCTTTCAGACACCTCTGAAAAACCCATAGTCCTCTGCTTATCAATAAAGCGATAAAACAAATGGTAAGATGAAGCAGGATAAAGTATTGACAGAAATATTCTATTAGCTACAAAGAAATCATAAATTGCAGCATAACTACATTTGATATATTAAAATAAATGTATGAAAAGAAAAGCCTTACTGAATTCTGTCTTTTTGACTAATAGCTATGAAGATTTCCTTTTTTTTTCTAGTAGATGCTGTTTTATTGCATAATATAAATAAAGAAAATTAGCTTTTAAATTCTTCTTGTGTTGGCACAGGAAAAAAGTAGGTGGTAGGATGTGGGTGCGGAAATGTTTTGGGGAATGAGGCCAAAATGACAGAAAATTAAAGTAGTTTGGTAATAATAGTCACATTATACAATAAAATCATTCTCTGGTTAAGAGACACCTAGCTGTTCCATGTCTGAGATCTGAACCTTATAGATTGGTGTCACCAAAAAAAATTTAAAAAAAATCATTGAAGAAGAAATAGTGACTAGAATAACTCTTTCAGAACTCACTTATTGTTCTTCCTGTCTCATCTAGAGATATAGTGGTCTCTTGACAGTAAGCAAGATCATACTATTGCTGGCATTATGATCTATGGAACTATGCAGGAGTCTTTCCATCTCATTTCTGGTATCCTGAGAAGTGCAAGGAGACCTCTGTAAGCATGTATTCACCTTAGTACCCCTGAGACCCAGAGTGGTCAGAGGAAACAGAAATGGATTTGGGACAGAAGCAGGGATACGTTGTTCCTTCTGGGTTAATCTTATTCATGATGTTTCTATTGAACCAAATGTATAAAACAGGGACCCCCAAATTACATAAACTAACACAGAAACCAAGTAATTGTGAATCACTAGAAGCAACTGCAGAAAAAAGTCTAAATAACATTTCCTTGAAATTAAGTCTATAAGTCTATGGAAATCTCCCCCAAAAAATTATTAAAGTCCCCTCTCTTGGGATATTTAATACCAGGTTAGATGAAACCTCAAAATCCTGTAAAACCACTCCAACATTTGCAGAAGAATGAAACTGGTAATTTGGCAAGTCTATACAAGACTTCTCCTCTATACAAGTAAACACCAATCCTGGGTCTGACCCTTCAATGTTGAGTGCTTTTTTTATTACTTGAATTTTACTCTGACAAATTATATATTATTTTTATTTTACTTTTGCCTAGATGTATCCTTAATTTTTTAAAGCAGAATGTGTTGATCATCATTCACTCTTTTCCTCCAATATCTAAAGCTGTCTGCATTTCCCATTTGCAACTGGTTGAACTTCTGTCTTCATTCTGAACAGAAAGTTCAGACTCTGCCTCTTTATTTTAAGGTTTACGATAATTAATTTTAAGGGGAACTTGACTCTGCCTATTTTTTCCTCTCAGGAGTAAATTATGCAAGAATAATTATTGGTAACATGACAGCAGCTCTGACAGCTTGTTCCAAAAGGTGAGTTTTATAGTTGAATGTAAGATAGTGGTGATGTACACAATTCTTACGTCCTGATCTCAAAGCACTTTACAAAGAATGCATTAATTCCATACTGTTTTAAAATACCCACTTATTTTTTCTCTTGCTTCTAACACATTTTTGCTTCTTTATGCAACTGTTTTCCCAGTTCTGACCTCCAGATCTCCTCTGATTCATAGATAAGGAACATTTTCTTTTTTGAGGGCACAGATATGTTTGGCCTCCCAGATATTTTTGGGAAGACTCATATTAACATATGTCATTGCAAAACTGCTCCGAGGAAAGCATTGCACAGGATGCAGCATTCCCCCCAGCTGTCCATAGAACATCATTTTCCCCATCCTCAGCAAACTTGCACTGCAGTACCTACTCAGTTTGCAACACCTTACAGCTTTTCCTTTATAGTTTAATTCCCAGGATTTGATCCAGAGCTAGTCCACATCCCCTGAAGACACAGGAAAATATGTTCAACCTCAGGCTCCTCCAACAGCAGATGCAAGCCCCTGGAGAGCCTACAGCACTCTCAGTTGCTCCTTCCCTCTACCTGGTACCTGTGTAAAGGAAAGCAAGAAGAGATGATGGAAAAGAGGGAAGGCAGAGCAAAGTGGGCTAGGGGTGCCATGGGATGCAGGATGGAAAAGGCTGGGAGCTGGAGCAGGACCAGTAGAGAAAGGAGGAGGAAGAGGAGATGACGACAGAGGAGCTATGAACAGCTGTGAATGATTTCACAGGACTAGTTAAACAGATAACTAACTCCTCCCTTCACTTCTTCAATAATTACAATATGAATTGTTCTCTTCAAGGATTATTTACTTATTCTTTTGGCTTCCTTCTGGGGGATTCAACTGATCTATCTTGTTTTTAATTTTTGCAGTAAGGCCTAGCAGTGACACTTTTATAATTTTAGTAATTTACTAACGTTATATGTGAATATAAACTGCCTGCGTGTCAATTTTCCCTGCAGCTCTTTTTTGATAACACAGATTTTATCTTCTTTTTATCATATTCTTTCAATAATAGTAAAAAAAATGTTTCTTTTTGATTCACTTATCTCTCATCTCTCTCCCAATATACATAAATAAATAAATCACCCCCAAAATACAAATAGAACCCCTCAACAAAGCAGAATCCAAGGAAACCATAATATTTTGGATAGCTTTTAAAGACTGTTAAGTAAGCACTCCTCAGAAGTGTCTTCAAATACAAGTACAAGCTGGCTTGTACTTTCCAAGTGTTTTACTAAAAACATGAGCTGATAAGAGAGACAAGGTTTTAGCAACTTGCAGCGCTTAATGTTATCTGTAGAGTATCTTGAAACATCATCAGCCCTTTCCAACCTTTCTCTTGACAAGACATGTCAAGCCAAGGCATAAACACAGAGAACACTTAGCAGAAGCCCATGGACATAAAATACAACATTTATAAGTACCTATAAAACCTAACACAGGAACTTGGATCAAAATTTTTTTTCTGTTTTGGGTCCTCAGGCGATGAAGGGGAAACCACATAACTTGTGGTGGTGTACTGTGGAGACCAGTGCCTATTTACCTTGCAGTTTCTGCTTTCCCCATCTGCAGACATCTTCTTTTGCTGTGGGGCCATTTAAAACATGAAACCACCCATTGTTTATGATGATGAAGAGCATGGGAGTTCTTTCTTAGCTAATAGCTGAAATAGTGTAGATTTTTGGCTAAAATGAGAGGTTAATGGGCATAGCTGGGACGGTTTTGGCTATTAAAATTTTAGGTAAATATTTCAACATAGTACGTGTCTTGGATGTCACATTGAGGATTGTCCAGTTCAGGCATAGCACATATGTAGCCCAAAAGAGTAAAAACTTCTATGAGTGACATAGAAATAAACCCAAAACATTTCTGAAGACCTTGGACTGTTGCAGAGGGCGAGAAATTGTTTGGGGACCGTATGGTTAGGAATTGTGGTTGTTGCTTCGAAGTTTTAGAGCTATTGAGAAAGAGAAAATAAAATTTCTCTGAATCCATCCTGACATTGAACCTGCATTTCCCTCTACCCAGATTTGCACTCCTTTTTCTTTCCTGATTGTAGAAATACATCAGGTGGTCATAGTGCTGTTCCTACAATTATCACAGTACAAAAAGAAATGTAAGTATGTGGCTGAATTTAGTTTTGTGAATAGTTTTTCTTTCCAAAGAAAATTGAAGATGGATATTAGAAGTATGATGTTATTTCTCTAGTTTATTGCCAAGCAGTCTGTATGCAATATAAAACCCAATTGTGTGAGAAATTGTATTTTACTACAATGATCAAGAAACTTCCATTTTAGAAGCAGTGCATCAAAACAGACTGCAGAAAGCGGGAGGCTCTACTCCCTCTTGTGTGACTATTATGCAAGCACTAACTGTAATGATTTCCTAGCTCCAGGACATAACATGAAGAACACTAAAATCAAAACACAAGAATTATTCTTGATTTTCCCCCTTATCATACAATTAGGTAACGATAGGAAATAGCATAGTGTTGTGCATGATCAGCTCTGTGTTCTAGAAATTACAGCCCTCATGCTGGGCATGTATGAGAGCAGAGTACCTGGTTTGGGACCAGTCTGCTGCTGTTATGGATCAAAATATCAGTGTATGTGAGACTACTTTCACTTCTTCTTTACAAAAAAACTTTGCACTTCTCATTGCTGAACTTCTTGAGGCTCCTGTCAGCCCATTTCTCCAACCTATTGAAGACTGTCTGGATGGCAGCACAACCCTCTGGCATATCAGTCACTCCTCCCAGTTTGGTGTTCTCTGCAAACTTTCTGAGGGTTCGCTCTGTCCCATCATCCAGATGATTGATGAAGACGTTGAACAGGACTGGACCCAGTACTGACCCCTGCGGTACAGCACTCGTCACTGGCCTCCAACTAGACTTCATGCCACCCATCACAATGCTCTGGGCATGGCCATTCAGTTTTCAGTCCACCTCACTATCTGCTCATCCAGCCTGTGCTTCATCATCTTCTCTGAGGATCTTACGGGTGACAACGCAGAAAGCCTTGCTGAAATCAGGGTAGACAATACCCACTGCTCTCCCCTCATCTACCAAGACAGAACACCACTTCATTGTGAAAGGTTATCAGGACTTCACAGAGCCTAAAACTAAATGGAAGTTTTCTTTGCCCACCGTTACTGTTTTGGCACATTTTAAAAGCATTAGAGCCACTGCAAAAACTAAAAATAACTAAAAAGAACACAAATCAAATGCTGGGTCATTTTGCAAGAAAGATTTGTAAATATTTGAAACACTAATTAAAACATCTGACCAGCATAACAAATCTAGTTGGATGTGGATTCATAATTAATTATGGTACTTTCTGCATTGATTAGATACCCATCAGGAAATCAACTGAACTAATATTTACAGTGAAACAATACACTGTATAACATTTGGAATTACTGTAGCGCTGTATTAGAAATACTGAAGGTGTATTGATTTAAATCCCTTACTGCTAATAGCTTAAATTACAAATCTACAGCCTGACCAAAGAATTATGTCAAGTCAATAGGATTCTACAGTAGTATAAACTAATTTAAGTATGAAATCTTTTTTCAATGATATTTGACAGAAGCGTGAGCCTGTGGAGTAGACCGGATCCTGTGCAGATTTTGTCAGGGAGCAGCGATGGGGACGGGGAGCCAGGAACTGGGCAGGGCTCTCCTGGGGTCCACCAGGGCAGGACCTAGCAGCCAGGGCCCATCCCACCGCTCCAGCCAGAAGCAGAGCAGGCCGGGGGGCTCCGGGGACCACCTCAGCCCCTGGCATCTCCCCAGGGATGGGCCAAATCCTGGCCAGGATGCGGGCCCGTGGGTGGGCCCAGCTCAGTGGGGCCCAAGGCCAGGCAGGGCTGTGGGAAGCTGGAAACCAGCCCTGCTGTGGCATCTCTGGGGCAGGGACCAACACGGGGGACCAACATGGGGTTCTGAGCTGTGGGCAAGGAGGAGGGACCCCCAGGAGGACCGGGCAGGGACAGGCAGGGCTGGCAGTGCCTCAGGACCCTGACAGATTTTGTGATGCACGCAATCCTAAATCGCAAATTAAATTCCATTTTGTGAAGGGATTGCTTGTGGGAGTAAGGCATAAAAGTTTATGGGGTAGGAACTGGACTTTAACAGAAACAATACGGAAATATTAGCTCCCAAAAGATTCCCTAGTCTTTAACATGCAAGGTACATACTTCCATGCACACCACAAGGACAGGACAACCCCTTCTTTGATGATGGACAACAGGAGACGTGCAGCGTACTGCACAGAAACATGGGATGGACAAAGCTATACTGGCAAAAAAAAAGCCTTAAGCAAACTTTTATGAAACTTCAAGGACCAGAAGAAGGTTTTTAGGTTTCATCCCAAAGTGTTTATTCAAAAAATTTTTTTTTGTCTGGAAGCTTGAAGCATCCTGTCATCTCCACTGCATACACACAGGACATTTCATCTGCATTAAAGTTAGTCAAAATATAATGTTTGAGATGAACACAGTAAAGTCAAAGTAGGGAGCGCCAGAAGGAAGACTGATTATCCAACCTCTTTGTTTCTGCTCGCACATGTGCTACGAGATAGCCTTCACAGGAAGGTAAACTGTTTCCTTCATATATGTCTGATTCATTCACTGCATGGGTGAGGGATCCAGATTACTGAAAGCCATCTTCAAATTGGGATGGGAATTCAGACAGAAACATACTGACTCCATCCCAGCAACAGGAAAGCATTTCATTAACACGCCAAACATTTAGAGCAGTTGCAGACAATGGGCAGGACTGAGTACAGGTGTCAATAAGCTCCTTCTGAACCTTCAGCAATTATGTTGGTTTGAGCATTTATTCAGAAACATGGGAAATCATCAGCTTGCATTCTTACTGCCACATTCCCAGCTGCGGTGGACAGAGACCTCCAGCATCAGCATGCCCACTTCTCTGTTTTTACAGCCAGCCATGTTTCATTTTCCACTTCATAAATGATCAGACTCTATCTTTAAGTTACAGATGTACTTTGTTGTCACTTCTTTCAGATGGTATCCACTGCAGTTATGTCTTTCCAGATGAATACTATGTTCTTTTAAATGCTGACTGGAAAACTGTAGCCTGGAAGGAGGGGAAGCTTGGATTGTCCCAGGAGACCTACTGCTTGGGTAGCAGGAGATGCTCTGGGATGGGAGAGGCAAGAGCTAGTAGACTGCAGTGAGGAACAGGAAGATGCCAGGCCAGCCCTCAACGGGACTAAAAAGCCTCCCCGAGGAGGCTGAGAACAGAGAGATGGAGCAGAGATTTCTGGAACTCAGAATACCATTGACCTGGCTGGAAACAAGGCCCTGCCCCACTAGGATACAGCGGACAAGCAAGACAATTATGTACAAAGCCTTTTTTATTTTTTGTTAGTTTACTTAGTGTCTTTGTATTTTCAGTATTTCAAAAATAAACTATTCTAGCTTATAAAAATAAATTATTCTAGCCTGTTGAGTTTAAAAGCTTTTCAGTCTTAGTTTGGAAGGTCGCAGTACAAGAATATCTAGGCAGATCTACCTCAGAGCTCCAGCTACTTGTGTTCCTGTCATACACGGTTGCCCCAGATCATCTCATTCCTCTGGAGATTAGAAGCCATCTTCTGAATTCTAACCTACATTTATTCATGGCAATTTTGTATCCATTTGTTCTTGTACCAATACTGACTTACAGCTTAAAGAGCTCATTTCCTCCCTGGTGGTTGTCACTTTCATGTATTTACAAAAAGAAATTATATCCACTCTTAGCCTTCATTTTGCAAGAATGAACAAGTCCAGCTTTTAACATTTCCTTTCATAAAACAAGCTAACTACTTCCCTTATTATTTTAACAGTTGTCTTTATATTCTTCCCCTTAAGATTAATCTTCTACAATTGCTAAAACCTCTGTTGTAGGGAGCATTTGTAGACAAGGTCTCAGCAGTATCCTCTATTAATTCCAGATTGCCAGATGCTACATGCTAGATGACATTTCTTTCCTCATATGATGGTCCATGATCCAGATGTTTTGTGATGGACTGCTAAATTCATGTCTTTCTCTGTAGTATTGTACCTTTTCTACAATGCGTGCCTTATATAGGAAACAGGGGCCTGAAATCTGCCCTGGGGTCAGATGCCCAGACTAGTGAAGTGATGTCCCAGTCTTTTATCAGATCACGTCCTGACATAATGCCCTTTTCATCAGGCCTCCGTCAGTGACTTCGTAAATCCCCTAAATCCCGTCTTCCACACCCAAATGCAGGCACTTAAACTTTAAGTAGCATGTTGGTGGTTTTTGTTGTTTTTTTAAAATCTGTACACTTTGTTGAATGCATGTTAACGGTGTAAACACATTTTTGTTTGAAAGAAATGGATGTAGTGGAAAAAAAAAATGTATTAAAAAAGGGTGGGATTCACATTCCCCAAAGTGGAGATACTTGTACCTAAGCTAGTCATTCAGGCCCACTCTGAGGACAATGGAGAATAGTTCTTATTCCTCACTCCTGTTCCTCGTCCTAAACCTTTGCCATCCTGGATGAAATCCTATCACAAACAAAGCGCTTGCTTTTTCCTTGCTTTCTCTACTTCTGTCTGGATTCCACTATATATCTCGGTCAGACTGATGTGTTTATGGCAATTCCTCAGAAGGGAATGATAGTGGGGAGGTCTCATGGCCTGCATGAATGTGCCATGTAACCTAACAAATGTGACAGAAGTAGTTTGCCCATCACTTATCTCATGGACTATCACACAGCAGACATACAAGATGAGGCCTTGGCCAAACAATGATGCCATCCTGTTGCCTATGGATGCTGGCAGAGAGCTCCCTTCCACAGCTTTAAGAAACTCTTCTCCATGTTTAATGCTTCTGCCAGCAAGAGTCTGAAGTGAGCCCTGTGCTTTTAACAACTTCAGGAACTAATTTCTGTAAACAGAATTAAATTATTTTGGATTTCTAGCCAGAAATCACATGTCCCAGGCAGTTATAACTAATAATACTGTATCAGAAAGTTTTTGCCTGGTCCTTACATATGCACATTTTGTAATTCTTGCTATGTCTGACTTGCTTAGAACTGTTATTTTACATAGTGCCAAAATGTAAAATTTATGTTTTTATGAGACAAATGAAGCAGCAGAGGTGTACTGAGTTTGTAACCATTTAAGGCATTTTCCTTCACAGAGAGCTCCAGCATGAAGCATTCGTTTAAACTCTCACCTGCCCTCTGCTACATGAAGGACTGTACTCAGAAAGTAGGCTTAATAAATCAATGAAGTTTGATTAATTAAATTCTTCTGTCTTGTTTTTTTTCTTAGGAATGTAGAAATGCACTTTTATCCCCTTCTGGAGTCATAGATCTGTATAAATATAATCCTAATATTTCCAGAGAAAAAAAGTAAGTTCTTCCTCAACTACTTTCCAACTTACAATAACATGCCATACCTTACACACATGAGTGCAGACACAGCAGCTTTTGTCATTTGAAGCATTTCATTCTGTGGGGTGATTTTATATTTTTTTCCCCCTATCATGAGATTTTAAGAAAAAGGTCTTTCCATTTCATCAACTTCGTACTTTTTCTGATGAAAAGAAAAAAATATCAAAACCAAGACTGCTCACAAATCTTACCTTAAAAATGTATGAGCTGACAGGACGTGCTGAGGAATTAGAAACTGAATATGACTGTAGTTGTGCTGGCTGATGTACATATTGCACTAGAAAGGCAATTTATATTGGCTTCATACATATACTGTTCTGTTTGATTTCCCACCTGTACATAAATTACATCTATGCTTCCATTATTGCAGGCTCTCCTACTTGATGTTATTACCTACTTTCTACAATTCTATCTACCGATGTAACAAGTTCCTAATGCTTCCACTACTGGCAACAGATATTTTGCCAAAATAATCTAGCTCTCATTTCTAGAACAAAAGTGTCTGGCTGTAGCTCAATTCAGTCCTTGAAGGGAAACATGCCAAGAAAGAACAGAGGAAGTTTTCCGGTGTTCTCCTATCTTTGGAGTCAGAGAGCCCTTATATCACATTTACCCTATTTTCTGGGGAAGCACATGTTCTCTTGGAGGTCAGGAGGAAGTTTTACAGTTTACAGTCCTTCCTCTGTGATGTGCAGAAGGGACCTGCATTGGGAATATTAGAGATGAAAGGAACTGAGTTGGAAAAGATCCATCTCTAACGTCTCCTCTCTCTTCCCTTATCCCACCTTGTGTTGGTTTATGCATGAGACAAGGGCTGGTATTCCAAGTGCAGCAGATTGAAAGCCACCATACATAAAGAGAAGACTTCTGTATTAATTCACTTTCCTGTAAGTTGGATCAAAAGGTTAAGTTAGCACTTCTTAGTGGCAGACAGCTTAATTGCTAGGGAGTTTCCTGCAACCAATCACTCTCAGTTTGAGCTAGTCAGCCACAAAGCTAAAAGTTAATACCGTCACAGGTTACTTTCCACAATCCACTAATAACAGGAATGCTGCTATTCAACAAACTGCACAGCTTTGCAAAGCGTTTTGTTTAACAATAATAATGTGAGTGTGCTGCAAAGTGGCAAGATTAAACATAGTAAGAATCCAGCAATTTGTGCGCCCCTGCAAGGTGCACACTGGATGAAATGCATGGGCTGTACCCTCTGACAATACAAACCCCGTATTAGCTTCTGCAGTTTTGAAGGAAAGATTCTGCTGCCCTTATTTAAGATCTGTGGAACTTTACTCAGCAATTAGTAGATGGAGATGCTAATTAGCAGGAGGAAAGGCAGTGCAGAGGGGTGGGGGCACAGTAGCAAGAATGTCAGGAGTTCATGCACACGTGTTCAGAGATACCAGTATCCTATTTCAAGACATGCAGACACTTGAAGATGAGACCCCTTGTATTTTCACCTCCTCCTTTTTTCCTAGATCAGCTCATTTTACCCAGCCCGTGTTCCATTTACAATCAAAAACATTCCTGTAAGCCACCCCCCCTCCTTGGAAGAGAACGGTTCTCTGCATCTCCCAAGAGAAGCTCCTCAGTGCTTGGGAAGAGCTTTTTTCATAGCCTCCATTACCAAAAAATCCTGTTACTTAATTGAGTAAAGACTATTTTTTTTTTACCTGAACTAATTCCTCAACCAATGTAATTTTTATATTCTCTTGCTGCAGTTAGGCTTATTTTAAAATGCCTGAAACTGTTTCTCATGCTCTGTTTATTGTCTTTCTCACCACTCTGCATGAGAGCTGGCTGTACAGATTATCAGCTGCTGTAGTTAGCAAGAAAATAATAGTTTTTGGTAGATTTGTAGGATAATTGGATTAAAGTACATCTTAAGAACTATTCCGGGGGAAAAAAAAAATCAAAAGAATAAAAAGAGAAGATAACCAGACCAAATAGTTAAAAATAAAAAATAAAAAATAAAAAAAAAACAAAACAACAAAAAAAAACAAAAGGAAAACTACAGAGGAAAAATAAGGCACAAAAGCAGTCTATGGCTTACTCAAAGTCACTCAAAAGTAGCTTTGGTTTGCCAGTTTATGGCTTGCTCAAAGTAGCTCAAAAGCAGATTCAAGAATTAGAGAATTCTTGAATCACTTGAGTGTCAGTGCTCTGGCCAAAAGAGATTCCTTTGTCTCCCTGTCAACTACCTGCAGCACTCTTGCTCTATAGCATATAAATGCCTAATCCAAAACTCATCCAGCTCAAGGAGACAGGCTGTCCTTGGACTTTTATAAGCAGTAAACAGATGTAGCTGATAAAATATATATATTTTTCAGAAAAAAAGAAAGTACACTTTATTATGGATGTGAAAAGAACCTCTGGTGTAACATGAGCAGTGGGTAATCAATGCCCTGAAATGATAGGATTCTCCAGAAAGCAAGCAGTAAACCATCCTGCAACGGGACGGAAAGCTCATTTTGCGTTAAGCCTTTTACCAGATGCTCAAAGGGAAGCTCTTCTGCCTCAAACTACTTTCCTACCTCACAAAACTGCCTTTCAGCTCTGAATCTTTTGAGTAACACAAACTTAAGTTCTACTGAAGCGACGTGGGGAATATTAAAAAGCAGCAAGCATTAAAGGAAAAGGACAAAGCTAATTTCATGATTGAGTTGTCCAGACTGATATATTATGTTTCCAGAATACTGGAGCCTGTGCTCTGCATGCCAGATTTTTTTTTTTTTTTTCTTTTTCAGAGAGCTTGTCTTTGGTGTAGAGGAGACTTTTCCAGCTATATACATTAACAGTCCAGAACCTCCTC
This sequence comes from Dromas ardeola, assembly GCA_013398915.1. NCBI lineage: Eukaryota > Metazoa > Chordata > Aves > Charadriiformes > Dromadidae > Dromas > Dromas ardeola. Next base: position 50,400 of record VYZM01004377.1, on the reverse strand, counting down.
ACACACCAAATTAGCCCTGGGGCTGGGAAGAGGAAAAAAACCATACAGTCAAAGCATCAGCTAGACTGGGGATGAAGAAAGCAAAACAGGCAGGAGGGTTGTTCAGCAATTCAGAACAAGCCAGCAACATGGACCGCTTTAATTGTGCTACATTAAATAACAGAAATGAAAACTGTGGAAAGGTTTCATGGAAAGAAGAAGGGAAAAATGGAATTCAAGGAGCTACAATGGAACAAGGCTCAAGCTAATGACAGACAATCTGAATTGGATTAAAACAAAGGAAGAAGGAAATTATAAAAAGGTAGATGGGAAGAGAATTCTGAGAAAAAAAAAAATGAAGAATGAAGTGTGAAAATGGCAGCATTAACTAAAGTGAAAAAAGCACCTTAGTGAAGAAAGATGAACATCTTTAAATGTACGATGCAAGAAATTAATTGAATTGACAGAGCTATTTATAAGATTCCAAATTAATTTATTGCCTGAATACCTCTGACAGGAGTTTAATTAAAGCAGAATCTACAGGTGTTTTTTTCAGCTTAGTTTCAAACAGCTTTTTAAGCTGCCTAAGTTTACGATCAGCAATACTGTGGGTAGTTAGGAAGTTAATAAAACCAATGATCTGCAGAGAACAGGAAGCATCATCTCCCACACCTGTGCTGTTCATTAGATGCATTAAGGACGTATTTGTTTTTTGTAAAAGCCTCCCTGACTGGAATCCATCTTACCTGTGCTAGTAGTCCACTTAGCCTAAATTTATTGACTAGGCTTCTCCTATGCCCTGTAGAAATAGGCACCTGCAGTCATTGGTTCCATCAGCTGTTCTAAATATAGACTGGAAAGAGAGGAAGAACAAGCAGGCTTAATTTTCACAAATTAAAATGGAGTTTGGGAAAAACTTTCTAAATATAAGTATAGTTAAACACCGAACTAGAAAACCTCCAGAGACTGCAGCATGAGTTCTTTAAAAGAAGAACAACAGGTTTGCAGAAACACTTTCTAGTACAGTTAGACTTATTCTTGCCTTATTCTTTAACTCTTACAGGACCAATAGTTAAATCAGATCAATTTTATTCAGCCTTTTTTCAACCTTTGACCTCTAACAATTTGCCAGAAAAGTTCTAGATCCCTTTGGAAATTCCACCTATGTAGAACGCATATAATTCATGCAAGCCTGCTGACAAAAGAAATAGTTGAAGAATTATTGTATCAAAAAAGTTACAATTCTTTGTACTTAGTCTTCTGCATTAAAACAAATAGAATGGTGCTGACACTGTTTTTGGCAAACCAAAATGAAGCAGAGTCAGTGCATTTCAGTTGCCGATCTTCCCCATCCAGCTTACAACAATATTTCATTTTTTAATACTAAAAGTTCACATGAACTTAAATAGATAATCATATGTATTACTGATACCCTAAATACTTATTTGTCACAACACAGTATGTTGTTCTTTGTTTGGACAGAATCAATGTTTCAGTTCACCATCATACAGAATCACAGGGCTGGACGGGACCTCTGGAGATCATCTAGTCCAACCCCCCTGCCAGAGCAGGGTCACCTTAGAGCAGGTTGCACAGGAACGCATCCAGGCGGGTTTTGAATGTCTCCAGAGATGGAGACTCCACCGCCTCTCTGGGCAGCCTGTTCCAGTGCTCTGCCACCCTCAAAGTAAAGAAGTTCCTCCTCGTGTTTAGGTGGAACTTCCTATACTCAAGTTTGTGCCCATTTCCTCTTGTCCTGTTGCCGGGCACCACTGAAAAGAGCCTGGCCCCATCCTCCTGACACCCACCCTTTAAGTATTTGTAAGCATTACTGGATAATGGAAGTTATTTGTCTTCATTTAGCTTTTGCACTGGAACATGAATTGCAGTACAACGCAGAAGGTTTAGTACGCAGTGATATCCCTCACTCTTATCAGGGAAGCATTACTAAAACTAATATTTGAGCACTAATAAGCAGGAATTTATTTTGCATTTATCATCATCAAATGTCAAATCTTCAGACAAAAGCTCTCAAGGGTTTCATTAAAATCATTTCCACTAACTAGACAAACCCTGAGTTAAAACATCCTTACAAACATCTTGATTTTGTGATGAACACTGGAAGCTGTTACAACCTTTCCTTGCCATTCTAATTTGAGGTCATCGAACAATGCAAGCATATCACATCAGCAATTTTAAAAAGCTTTGTCTTCCAGGTGACCTCACTGTTCAAACTGAATATAAAATTTACGTTTAAGGCACAATATGAAAAAATTAATGAATACTTTACTCTGATAGCTGCCACTTTCAGTATAAAGTGATAAAGTTACAGGTTTTCTTCTCATTTTATTTCAGAGCTAAAACTTCCTGGTAACTATTTTTAGAGTAGGGCCCAAGACACTTTATGTATTAGCTATGTTTCCTTAGCTGTGTGGGCTTCCCAGTGTAAACTGCATTTCTTTAATCATTTAGAAACAAAATAGTCTATGCTACTTTGATGAAAAAAGACATGATGTCTCCTATGGACATATAACTGATATCAGACAGATGACTGATCTCATTCAGGACAGTCCTAAACGGTCAGAACTGAAAGAAGTAGAGAGTGTTTTTGTTTTATTTTTTTAAGAGATGCCTGGAGACGAGTCGCCTCTTCAGCTTGTATTTGGAAGCATTTGGAACCAGGGCAATGGAATAACCACAGGGCAGTGGTCACCAATGGAAGTTTGGAGAGAATCACAACAATGAAATGGGATGTTAAGTCACATCAGTCCCTACAATACCCAAGTGCTCTCATTTTTAAGATCCTCTAGCGATTTTTTTTTGTAACCCCCTCCCTCTGGCATTTTGAAGAAATTAAAAAGTCACAGACTAAATCACAAAAGCACATGGTTAAAATTGCTTTCCTCTGTCATTTGCAGATGTTTAGATATGGTGCTTAAATCTTCACCAATCCCTGACCCTAAAGGTTGAAAATCAATGGAAGATTTGCATCCTAAATTTCTATGGCTACAAGATTACAAATAGAAATGAAATGTGTAAACTTCAGACCAGCTTCTAAATGACAGATTCCTGGATCTGAGGCCACATGGCACTGACTGTCCTGCAATCCCTCTCTGGAACAGGTCTGTCTTGAAAAGAGTTGGAGTTGTTCAAAACAGAGCCATGAATAACCAGTTCCTGAGCTCACTCTGGCCACTCTTACTTTATGCTACAGACGTATTCATCTGGAACCGTATTTAGTCAAGAAGTGGGAATTAAATGAATCTGACATAAATAATTGGACCATTTTGATTTCACGTCACCTATAATGGATAACATCGACTACTGTACAGTTGGCAAGACGTGCTGTGCCCTTGTTCACGTACTAATAATCTGCTCTGCATGGGTGGTGCTTCTTGACATTGAGTGCTTGTACGATCTTTCACTATTCATGCTGGGGGTAAAGATGCCTGGCTGCTGTTATTGTTAGCCAGCATTATTTGTATCCTACTCAAGAGCCCATAGCAATAGAACAGAACCCTGTCACAAGTTAATGGGTCTCTACTGCTAAATCACTACTGCTAACGTCAGTGTAAAAATGAATGGAAAGATGTTAATTTTTCAAGCAACGTGGATCCTCTGACAGCATTTTATTACAGTAATGCTATTTACATTCCCCCCCCGCCCACGTGAGGAAAATGTAGTTTAGAAAGCTACCGTGATAAACATTAGCTGATTAGCTACATCTAACATAATCTTTTTGTTTTCAATTTAAACATAAAAAATGTAATTTACGAAATGGCTGATGTTAACATCATAATGAATACACAAGCATCTATATTCCATCTATTGGACTCCAAACTTCTCATGCAACCATCACAGCAACACAACTTCTACACAACAGTAGTGGCTACCAAGATTTTGATTGTTCCCTCTGGTCAAACTTTTATTGCCACTCCAGCAGAAGGTCAAAGCCTGCAACCCTTTAGAGGTATTCTGAGAAAGTACCGGTGTGCAGAGGGCAAAAAGTGGTCAAGTAGGAAGAGCTGTGGCTCTGCCATGTCGCCACTATCTGGGCAGATACATAAGGTAAAGCAAGATGTAGCTCTTTCTCTATCAATAAAAACTTGGGAGAGGGGGATTAAGGAAAGAAATGGCCAGGGACTAGCTTAGGTTGGAAAGGATCTCTGGGATTTATCTGGTTCAAGCCCCACTCAGATCTGGAGCAGCCTCAGTTACATCAGTTCTCAAGACCTTGTCCAATCATCTTTTGAGTATCACCACAGATGGAGACTCCACAGCCTCTCTTAGGAACCAGTTCCAGTGTCCAAGCACTCTGAATACTTTATTCCTTATAATCAGAAATTTCCATGCCACAATCTATGTCCACTGCTTTCACTGTCCACCTCTAACTCAATTTCTTCTTCATCTTCAACCACCCCCTAGATGTTTGAAAGATTCCCCCTAACCTTTCTCTGCTTCAGGCTGAATAAAGCCAGCTCTGTCACTCTCTCCTCCTACATTATGAGCTTCAGTTCCCTAACTACCCTGGTAGTCCTCTATTGGACTTGTTCCAGTTTACCAATGCCCTTCTTTTGTACTGTAAGCCCTCCAAAACTTTGCTAACCACAAAGATCTCACACTGATGCTGCCAGTTGGGAGTTAGGGCATTCCCCCTACCTCCTAGGAGTTTGGCTGCCTGGGCTCACCTACAATATTAAGATGAAGATCCAATTTTCTCCTTATCCTGAAGATCAAGGAGATCATTTCTCAGGAGAATACTGAAAACAGTAGGCTACATGCCATCCTGACCTGAAGGCAGTCTGCACACATACATAGCCAATTGTAAAGAAGGGTGTGTACCACCAGAGAGAAAACGAGCACACACAGATACACGTCAGTATTTGGAGCTCTCTCTCTGGATTTGTCTTAGAAGGCCAGCGTTCTCCATCTACTCATGACCTCTTCCTTGTTTTCACTGCTGGCTGTTGCATGTACAATACAGACACCATTCCCAGAATAAGGGCTGGAATCCCCCTCTGCCTGGTTCAACGCACTGGGTTGTTGACTCAGACATCGTTCTGGATTGCCTCCTTATCAGGCAAGATGCCATACAGACAGCACAGAAAAAAAAAAATACTTGCATAAGGAATTCACAAGATTAGCAAAAAAACCCTGCAGGTCAGATTTGAGGAATGAATCTGGTCCCACATGCAAAACTGTCTAGTTGTTAGGACCAGTCCCTTCCACTGCAACAGCCGCCTCCTTCATTTCAGCAGCATTTTTCCTGTGATATGGTTCTATGTCATGTATATTAGAGCAGCAGACCACATTTCCTAAATTTTGTATTTTAATGCTCTCTGAAGAATTATCAACTAAAGAGTTGGTAACTTTACAAGCGGGCAACATCCAAAGGTGTCTCAATTGACTCCACAGAGGGGAGCCTCACTTTTCTGGAAGTCACTAACCTGAACTCAGTTCAATGCTGAGTGCTTCTACTGAAATGGTCGCAGCTGTAAGAATGCGTTTAACATAACCATGCGACAGTAACAGTAACCCGAACAGTCAGGTAAAAGCAATGAATTTTGGGCAAGAAATTAACACACTTTCGTGACAGAGCTTTGAAATCGCTCTTTTGCCTAGCTCTACACAACAAAAAACATCAAGAAACAGAAAATTAAATTAGCAGCAGACACATTTGTGTGGCTACAAGAACCATTTAAGCTACACTTGCAGAGCAACCTCCTGACTGTTATTTGCTTAGTTTGCGCGGTCAATACTGTAAGTTTACAGAATTCTCACTGTTCATTCCTCAAGACAGACAGCGAACAACCTCATTGCTTTTTTCATTGGCTTTTAGTAATTGGTTAATAGTGAATGATACTTTGAAACAGCCTTTAGAAATTATTTTGTTTCAGGACATAAAATCAAGTCTATGTTATCAGAAGATATGACAACCACTTAAATGACTACACCTTTGATCTCACCCAGGAAATGGGTACTCCACTTCTATTTATCGTACTGCAAAGGTTTCTTTTGCAGACAAATAGGGGCAAATTATTGGGGAAAAAGATGAAGAACTCTGTATGCAATTAATCAGAATTCAAAATAACTAACATTTGCTCCTTTATTGACTCCTGTAATTAGACCTGAAGCCACATATAAAACCAAACCTCAATCTTTTAAAGCATGAAGAACTGATACAACGGATTAATCTCATGAGCAGTGACAAGGAATGGGGATAGTGATGTTCTCACTCCCACCACATGAAGAGTACTTTCAAGGCCTATAAATAGAACTTGATTGTAGGACAAACTTGATCTATTGTTCAAAATCAAAGAGCAATTTACTCCATTAAAATGATCAAAAACCTCTAAGGTTGGTATAGTTCTTACATGCAACATCTGGTATTTCTCATCAGCAAAAGACACTGACACTCATAGCCTTGGGACTTCCTTCACAGTAATCAACAGGAACACCTGCACCTGGTCCCTCTATTAGTGGCTATTTCTTTGCATTCCAAACCCTTTAAAGTCTGCTTCCAGGAACATTTAACCTTTTCAGGGAGATAAAGGAGACCAATTCTATACTGTGAAAAAAATGTAGTAGTAGAATCTTTTGTTTTCTTCAGTACCCGCATTTTCTTCTTTCTTTGTAGACAGAACTAATCTTGACCTTACAAATCTTTCTGTAAAGAACAACAAGCCTTCCCCACACTCCCACCAAGGCTGCCGAACCTGCTGTAAAAAGAAGG
>VYZM01004377.1:30451-43670 GCA_013398915.1 Dromas ardeola | reverse complement strand
AAAAAAAAAAGATGCATTCAACAAATGGTATTACATAAAAAAGCAGGTTTGTTTTCAGGCAAACAAGTTCTTCTAATTTTGGTTTTGAACAAATCCCTGGGAGCTTTGTATCACGTATCATCAAGATCAAACAACAGCGAGTCGGTAGTACAATGCTGTAACATATAATATTGATAGGAGGGGGAAGTGCCTGTCGGGGAAGGTATTCACAAAGGTTAACATTTGTCCCTACAGGATAAGGCCTCGATGGCTTTCTCTGGCCAGTAAAGAGAGAAAGGCTCCTCCGGAGGGCAATTCAGAACTGAAGATTCATTTAGCTACTCTGAATCTCTCTCTGGAGGACTCTCACTTCCATTAACTTCAGGAACAGCCTGCAGAGATTAGCCTCAAAAAGATCATGCTAGCCTTTGTGAATACTCCCCAGCATTTACCTTCCATCAGTAGGAACAGTGGCTGAAATTCACTACTGAGATGTACAGCTGGGTACACTATTTAAATCTGAACACTATGTATTGCACATGGACTGAATTTTACCCAGCTGGAGCTTAGTGCTCCTGCCAGAATCACTGAAACACAGTCTCCACAGTGCTACTGGGATGACTGCAGGATTTAATACTTTCCATTGCCCCATTAAAGTGCCCCATTTGATGGCCACCTGCATGCTGCCAGAGAAAGGACTGCTGTGCCCCCAGCACCTTCAGAATCCACTAACATTCTGCAGTTGTACTGGCACAGCTCCTTCTCTCGCTCCGACTGCTCATTGTATCACTGCAGCAGCAGCGGGAGGTGGGTTTTCACCATCGACCTAAACACAAAGAAGAAAAATTCTCAACTTTTGATGCCTGCTGTCAACAATTTTATGGTTATTATTTAGTAGCAATAAGAGACGAAAATGGTCTTTTAATCTCAAACAGAAGAAAGCTGGATTTTGTGATTTGGGAACACACGGAAGAAAGGCATACTACTGCCAGAACTATGATCAGGGACATTTCCTAACTCTTCCAGTTCTTCCATACTTCATCAGATCATTGTGTGTCCCTCCCTGAAAAATTTCCATGCTATCTTCAAATTCTATCAAATAACAGATTTCAGAAAAGTAAGACTAATGTAATACTGTATAAACCGAAAGAATGATTACAGCTCTTTAAAAGTTTTGGTGGGACTTTTCACATTTATCATTCTGCTATAATTTCTCTTCACCGAATATCTTTGTAACATAAACCAGCCGTCCTTTTACAAATGCAAAATACAGAAAAAAGACCCTTTAAATTGACTTCAGCAAAGGCACTACAAAGTTAATCACAAACAACAGAAGTCTTTCATTTAACACCAGTGAAGTTATAACCAGAGCCAAAGACAACACAAACTCCAGGCAGAGTTGATTTCCAAAGTACGCCTTAAAGTATAGTTAGACAAACCAGTACAAGGCTGAGAGTACAGCACTTTTCAGGATCTTATGACGACTCCGAAGCCTAATGAAGTCTGGTTCTAAACTTGAATTTTTCCTATACAAACATGTCAAACATGACTTAGACATAACAAAATCAACTTGGAAACATCTGCTAAGTACGTTTTACTACTGAAATCAGGCCTCTTTACCAAATAGTCACATGCAGATTTTAGAGACCATATTGAGACAAAGGTGTAAGGAACATAGAAAGTACTACAAAGACCAGTTATTGTTAAAAATGAACAGATCCTTTGCACGTTAACTAAATTACTTGCAATGCAGTATGTCAAACACTTTGTTATCCGTAGTATTACCTAAGTAACAGTGTAAGAAATGTTAGTCATCATCTGAAGTTATTTTTACATAACCCTTTTTTAAGTAAACATCAAAGCATCTTAGTTTCAAAGTACATTTAACCATGATGGCCTTTCAAAAACTATATTGTACCTTTAGACAGGAAAAAAAAGGTTCCCTTTTGTTATATTCCAGTACCAGGAGGTTTTTCGGTATTCAGTCAATGAGATTTGCAGACAAAAATTACAAGCAATTAATTTGGCTCACCCTAATTATATTGTGGCATTAGATTAATAGAAAATATGCACTCTGCCCTTTAACGGCAGTGTTCTGTAAAATTCTGCATAATAAGAATCTTTTGGCTTGAAATGAATCTGAAAGCACGTTGATTAGAAGGCTAAAGGGCAGTTTTTAATTCTTGTCAAAATCTGATTAATATGAGAGGAACAAAGTTCGCACTTTTTTCATATAATTGTTTATTAAAATAAAGGAAAATCCAGAATTTTACAATTTATTTTAAAGTTGAAAAATGTTTATAGTCAAATATCACTTTCAGAGGTTTCCTCTATATACTCAATTTACACTCACTCAGAAGGGCATTTTGTACTTCTGCACTATCTGAACATTACTTTCTAGAGCACGATTATTGCACAGGACAGTTGCATTTATGACAATACTCATTTAACCAAGCACTACATTGCCCATTGTTCTTTCTGTTAAACTCAGTAGGACAGAAAAAAAATGCAGCAGGGTAAGATTTTGCCAACTATATTAAATCACAAAGATTTAGATTACCAGTTCAAGAAAAGTAGCAATTTGTCTAATTAAAATACACAACTGATAGTTTACCCCTGACAATTTATAAGCAAGAAGCACAAAATCTGAACACAAACATTTCAGTGAATTCTACGTTTTTTCCCATGTAGCACACAGTAACAAAACAAGACTTTTAGAAAGAAACAATATTAGTTTACTGAAAAAGGAATGACCTATTTGACCAGTACCTACACATTCCCAAATTACGCTGCAATCCTTCCCAGCTGATGGCACTTCCATGTGAGGAGATTAGGTCTCATAAATTCTCTGTAACTGCATTTAATTTAACTTTACAATACGTCAAATTAAGTTTTAACACATAGAAACCTCTGTTTTCTCCGTTATCTGAAATGTTTGCAGCAATTAAATCATACAAGTACTTTGGAACATTTGGCAGTTATTTACTTATTTGAGTAATAAACTCCTGAAATTTCCCTTCTATTAGAGCTTAATGCTTAAACCACGTGAAAAACGTTCCTTTAAATATGGAAGTAAGTTTAGGAAAAAAAAAAAGGAAAAAAAAAGAGAAAGGTTTAGCACTCAGTAGGAACAATTTCTTTGCAGCAATATCATAACACAGTACCCCCTTACACAAGTAGGCCCAACAATATCCAGTATTTTAAATATCTATTGATCATGGCTATGTGTTTACCCTTGTGGTGTCAGTAACACCTATAGAGAAGTCCATCTTTCTTTCAGGAATATTACATGCGATCAGCCCATTCTTCTACTAGTCAGGGAAGAATCAGTGCATGAGTAAATATATTTTAACAAGAAAATGAAACCTGATCTCTTTTTAAAAAAAAAAATCAAATCCTGGGAAGTAATTTTTGCTAGCTTTAAAAAAGGCCAATTCATTAGTTGCGCTTTGGAGTTCCAAAATAAGTCCACCTTTTCGACATGGCAATGTCACTTATTCCAAATCTTTCAGGAGATGTTAAGAACTCCCAACTCGATCTCTGGGAATAATCCGTAGATCTGAACCATGCTTTAGAAATACATTTCCTAAACAAACAAAACACAATGTGTTACCAACCAACCAAATAGAATGTTACCAAAACAAGCATACACATTTAAAGGATGATAATGTTAGCTCAGTGTTTAACATCTCTGTAGTAATTCCTCTAATATGCCAGAAACACATTTTTTACGTTTCCATAGAATTTCATCTTATACCTCTTGCTCCAAAGAGCTCTTACTTTTAAATAAAAATACCAGACCCAAAGTCATCTAGTAAGACTTGCAAGCTATGGCATTTCAAACTTTGCAGTTCTATACTTCAATGTCTGATTTCACTTATACGCCATAATAATTTCAAGACCAGGAAATGAAGTTTTACTTCTCCATAATTTTTTCTTTTTTATCTTGAGGTCATTCACGCATATACTAATATTGAATTCTCTCCTTGGTTCAGTACTCACCTGCTTCTAACTTCAAAACCTCAAAGATACTTTTTTTTTAGGAAGGCTCTCCACGTATCCAAGCATAAGTCAGTCTCATTTTAGCATAAAAAAAAAAATTGTGTTTATTACTGTATAGTCTTAATCATGATAGTCTTTTTAAGAGGACATAGTATGAAAATTAATACTGAGATGTCTAGAATATTTGCTGCATGTATTCAGGATTGTCATTCAGGTTGCTATTTTCTTCTATTAAATGTAACATTTGAAAATGAAAACACATTGCTAAAAGTGATGCATTATTTAATTACTGTATGGAACTATTTTTTTAACTTCATACTGCTACTGCATGAAACAGACTATATGCAATTCTACAATATCAGGTTTTAATAATATCTACCTATTTTTAGTTGTCTTTGAGTTGACCTGTAAAACCAGAATTTCTCTCCCAAGCACCCCATTTCAGGGCTGTAGAGTGCTCTCATAAAAAAAGATTAAGATATTTAACATTTGTTCAAGTTATTGTCATACTGGACCAAAGCTACCCTTTTTCAAGCTTCACTTTTCCAGCACGTGGATCAGGATTGAAACCATTCTACCTATTCAACATCACGAGTACTAGCAAATCAGTTCAAAAGAAAGTGTTACTTGAAGACGTTTGGTTTTTAGAGATCTGCCAGGACCACATACTGAATAGAATCATAGAATGGTTCGGGCTAGAAAGGACCCTAAAGATCATCTAGTTCTAACCCCTCTGCCATGGGCAGGGACACCCCCCAGTAGACCAGGTTGCTCAAAGCCCCATTCAGCCTGGTCTTGAACGCTTCCAGGGATGGGGCATCCACAGCTTCTCTGGGCTGTAAAACCCACTGAATATAAATCTGTCACCAGCAAACCAGAGAATTACGCTTACTAATATAGATGAAAGGTATCAGTATTGCAATTGCCATCATAACGCTCTTAAAATTTTAAAACACACCAGAGCTGCATCTCATGCAGACAGCACTTCACCCCACCTCTCAGTCTGTTTCCAACATTACTATCACAGTGGTTTTATTAAATTTATGGCATACTATTCCCTGAACTATCAAGGATTTAAAATTGAAATCAATACAGGAATTAAGTGCTAAGCCTAGCCTTTTCAGCTTTCATTTCTCCTGCTCCATGGGATCAGGTAGGGAGAATGAAAGTCATACTTAAGGAGTACTTTTACTCAGAAAGGTGGAGAAATAGTGGAACAGTACAAAACCTCCAAAATCCCCGAGGTTTACTATGATTTTATTCCTAGATCATCTTATTTTGGGCAGTTTTTGAAGACTAAAGCAACTGTTCAATCTACAGGAACTTTAATATATATTAAAAAAAAAAAAGAAATAAAAAGAAGTATGTTTTACCCTACCAGTTTCCTGAGATATCAATTAATAAGGCTGAACATAAGGTTATATCTAAATTATATCAGTTTACTTGTAAACTGAGGAGGGATTTTGGCCTGGGTCATGGGTTTGGTGTAGGTCATTCTTTGGTTGGTTGTTTGGGCTTTTTTAGGGGGTGGGGTTGTTTTTTGTGTTGATTCTTTTTTCCTCCCCTCCAGTTTAAGGGCAACATCACACAGCACTGTCAGGGCAATGGTACCTTCTATGTTAAAAAAAAAATAAAATTCCATGTGCAATCCATGTGCTTAATCTTACATTTGCAGATAAGATTTAGACTGTGATGGAACACATTTTGCATCTAGATGCTTTTGATTTACCTGATCCTTGATTATGAGATGCTGTCTTATACTACTACTGAATAATTCCTCAACATTTATAAGAGCTTAGGAGTGGTAAAGCAAATCAACTGGAGATGTGAATTCAATATGCGCAGCTGTAAGCATGATGAGCCACCATGTGGGTGTTTTCATTCAGAAGTAAAACAGTCCTAAATACATTTACTTTGCAGGATTAAGCTACAACTAATTTGAGCCACATAATAGAAAATGCATGTATACTTTTGAGGAAGAGAAACAGGATAAGTATACCTTAACTTAAACAACTGACTTTACGTGTTTTGCCTAAGTATTCTTCAGCGGTCATGCGAGTGATGATCTAGAGGCTAAACTAAATTATTAGTTTTATTATCTGTTTTTAATACACTTGGCCATGGATCACGATGAGGACAGCACCAGCTGAGGAGTCTGCCCGACGCCGTACACCTGTCAAACCATAATCCAGGTATCCTAAGGCACGACCAGGAAGGACAGAAACCTCCAGTAGAGCAGAAAGCCAAACACCCACTCGATCTTCATTTTCAAACGTTGATGCAATCACAAACCTCAGAAACAGGTCACTACATTTAAATGGTTCCTTTTACAACTCCAAGAAATTCCCCAAACTAATGTCATGCAACTGCTCTTCTAACCATCAGATATTATTACATGCTCTGCAAGGATTTACTTTAAGCTATTTATCTTACATAGCTAAGTGGGATAATAGTATCTTGCTTTCTTATACTCTCTTTAGATCTGAAAAAAAAAAAAAAAAAAAAGGGGGGGTATGTTCAATAATGACTGGCAGACAAAGGGCACAAATGAATGAGACCTGGCAGAGATTTCAGGCAAAAACCAGAAAAAGAAGTCTCCATTCACTGTTCATCACATTTGCAAGCAGGAGTAAAATTAGATTCACAGTTTTCACTAGATGACTGGGTTTCACAAGCACTAAAGCCATTTTTATTATTTCTTAGTAGAAAGTTATGAACATTTCTTCCCCAACAAGATACTCCACGGTAACTCATCTCAAATGTGTTGAGATTAGATACTGTAAGAGTTTCCAAATTAATTTAAATGTATAGCTTTTTAAGAACAAGCCCACAGAAGCAGACCATTATTAGTACAATTTAACATCTGTACTACTTTTCTATATATTTCAGGAGGTGATAGGGAAAAGCTTTACACTTTTCTGTGACAGAGATAAACTCTTGTATCATAGTAAGCCTCCACAGCTGCAATCAGATTTCTCACATGGAATCCCTTGGTAAGAATACGAGAGCCATTGGCAAGAAGATCCTCTCTTCTTGAAAGCATGCTTTCCAAAGCACTTAAGAGTTCCTGCTCTAAAACTGAATATTATTTTTTAAACATACCTTATCAGAAGTGCTGCTAAAATAGCAAATACTACTGAACTAGGTATAGTGGGGAAAAAATACAGCTATTACTTGTTGTTTCAGTAACACATAATATAGTATTGCTCTTTTAAACTGCACACTAAATAGCTAAGCTCTGAAGATCAGAAGGGCCTCATTTTTTCACAGACCTAAATAAGCAAATGCTGAACAATAGTTCTGTAGATTTAACCTTTTACACAATACACTGACTGTAGTTTTCAGCTACTGGGTAATGTTTCTCCCACTTAAGAAACAAAACTTAAAACAGAACCCCGAGTGCTATGCATTAGTTTAAAAGAAAAATAACTGAGCTTTTTAATACTAACTTACCTGCTGTCTGTGCAGGGTTTATTCCTATACCATCTAGGGGAGAAAAAAAGGAAGAAAAAAAAAAGATAAAAAAAGGGGAAGATGAAACAGACATATTACAATTTAATACACTAAACTTAAAGCTAAAAAAATATAATATACCAACAAGATATTAATTATTACATCAGGTCTTCATGCAGCTATTTCCTATAACCAAAACTAGTCTTATCACAGGAGCTAACAAGAAACCTTCAGCACAGAAAATCTAAGCTATATATTTGGATAAAACCAAATTAATAATATTAGTGGTTTAATACCTTCATCCCATGCATAAGCAATTTAATTAATACTGCAATATTATTAAATTCAGTTTGCAGACTGCAGAGGTTCTGAAAGAAAAGACACTTTTGCTTTTATCAATACCCTGTCACTGAAATTACAGTAGAAAAACTATAAAAAACCTCTATATAAACTATATTCTTACCATTTGTTATAATGGCACTTGTTGCTGCAGGAACTTTGAACTAAAAGAAATAAGAGTAGGACAAAATAATATAACAGACAGTTAAAGCAGAAAATATATGGGGGATATTCAAAGCAATTATAATTTTAGCCGGTTTAGGTACAAAAAAAATATAAGATTCCCCTCAGATTTACAGATACAGCGAAATAAAAGTTTCAAGTCAAAGTTGATTAGAGACCTCAATAAGGAACACGAAATTGGCAGTACTAAACAACTAATTAAATCCAATTATAATTGCTCATTGGATACAATATAAAAGTTAAGCATCTGCAAAGTTAAGAAATAACAGTTCTTATTATACTAGATAAAGGAATAGCAAAAACACATACGGAAATGAACTTCTTAGAAGTATACCTGTTTTATCTAACAGGAGTTAGACAAGAATTAGCTTTAGCTAATCTTGGTTAATTTTCACCAATTTCCTAGCTTTCTCCCTGGCTCTATTGCAACCTCCCCAACTGCACTGCTGCAAGAGAAGAGTTCGCTTCAGGATTTGCTTACAAAAGGAAGCACTAACAGCACTGGATCAGATCTGGCTCCCCCCTCAGATTTCTGACACCAGCCTAAGCAGGCTTTGTACCCTCAGCCACCACCACGGGTCTCCATGGTTCCCCACCTTCACACGCAACTTACGCGGTCAGTTTTACAATATGAAACTGAGATGGGGAAAACAAGAAAAATTATTTCTCAGGATTACAAGGAGCCAAGCAAGGCCAGAGAAAAATCCTGCACTATGTAATGTGGCTGGACCACACCAGACAGGACAGAAGAGGTGGGTGGAAGTCAGTCAGTGCTACTTGGTCTGAGAACCAAAGGTTGCTCCTTGGCCTCCCTTTACTTAGCACAATGAACAGCCCCTAAGGTAAAAGATTGGTGTGAGCAAGTATCAGTGAAACCTCCTCACAAAATCACTCCATTCTCCTCTCTATATGGCGTACGAAAAAAAGGCAGCTAACTATGAACGTTAACACTGAGTGCTTCCCTGGAAGAAGTGCAGAGCTCTCCCATCTGCTGAACAACTCACTTCAGCCATGCCTTTCAATGGCTTTCACTAGTTGTGCTTTCCTTATTTTCCATTGCTCAACTTAAGATTTCCAGGTTTAATTTGCAGAAACACCACGCATTAACAGCAACAGCTAAAGCTCACAGAAACCATGCCTGAATACAGTACTTAATTATTAATATACTGAAAAACTGGCTCTTTTTATCTCCAGACACACAAAATTAGCAGAATTTTTGTTTTTCTTCTTCTCTCTCAGCTTTTTATCCATAGCAGGTAAATCATGTCACTTGGCTTGCTTTGAAACCGAATTGGGTAACATCCCGCCCCAAACTCACACACTTTAAAAAAAAAGATTTTTTTGTTTTAAAAACCTTATAAATTGATAACTGAGGCTGCCACACAAAAGCGTATTTCTCTAGTGCTAGGAAATACATTTGTCAGTATCTACAGTCAAATTACAAGGGAAGTATGACAATTATATAGCAACAATTATATCCCTTTCTCACTTTTTACAACGATGACAAGAATCCTCTACAGCAATAAGCTCATCTCCTTTTGGCACAAAGAATAGCAAATAAGTGCATTAAACCATAGTATTTTAGCACCAATCTATCAAGAGTAACATTAGAAAAACATTAGAAAAAGAATAGTTTCAAATATATACCTGTTTATGAAAGAATAAAATTTAACTTTATTTAATGGAAATGGATGACTATTTTAGTAACAATTCCACAAATGTAAAAGAGGATTTTCTAAGTATTGTGCAAATGTACATCTGAAGTATGTAACAAGTAGCTCTAACAGATGAAGGAAAAAACCCAAGAGATATCACACATTGTAAATGAGAATATTAACACTGTCACAATAAACTGTGACAACTGTCAAAAGAACTACAAATAGATTAAAAAAATGGGAGAAAGCAGTGTTTCCAGTACTCTACATTTCAATTGACATTTTTATATATGGTCTGTAAGACAAACAGAAAATAAAAAATAAGAAAATATTTCAACTTGTATTATCCAAATTATCACTGACGAATGTATATATTGGGAAGGGCTGAGACTGCTACAAATGATTGAGACTTCCTGAGACCTCCCCATTTAATGGCCCAGTTTTCTTTCACTCCCAGCTCTGCCAGTCCTGAATTGTGTACAATGAACTTTCACATGTTATGTGATGTGCTAGAGATGACAGAAGAAAACCTATTATGTATTTCAGCTGTTTCCAAGAAAAAAAAAAAGAGGAGGAACACATCTTGTGCAATAAAAGTAATTCAGAAAACTTTAGTTGAAAAAACTGTAACCTTTGACAAAGCTCTGTGACTGAAAGTTGATATATAAGATGACCATTCTATATATCACGGCTACAGTTCTACTATGCCAGAGGAATTCTGGTTATGATTTGGACAAACTTTAAGACTCTGAAAAACAACTTGCTAAAGTTATACAGGCGAAACTTAAATCCTTTTCTGACCCAGAAGCTTTAACCAGTGAGGAGATAATGCACTTCCCCTGGAGACCAACTAACATCTTTGTCTAACGTCCAGGGCTACAGTTTGATCTTTTCCTTATATGTTTCACACAGAATACCGTGAAACTGGTATCTGAATCACAATGCACAGCTCAAGTTAATGTTAAGCTATGGATTTCATGGAACAAAAAACATTTATACAGGAAAAAATTCTCTCTCATTCTTTTCAATGCCAATTCACAAAGGATCAAAGGAACTTCATTCCTGGGGAAGAGTGTAACAGTCTTTTTTGCTCTCTGTTTACAAAGTGTTTAGTTCTGCCTGGTCTCATAGAGATGTAAAAAGTTTCAGTAACACATCAGCAATGACAACTAAAAACAGTGCCATATTGTGAAAAATCAAACATATGTTCATGTTATTAATTCCTATTTATCACTGACACAGGCTAATACAAAAGTGCTTCACACTGTTTTGGCGGAAATTAATAAAGTGCTCTTTGTATTTTCTATTTTCTTTAAAAGAAAATGTTTATTGTATAAGCATTTAATGGAGTTACTCTAGTGAGCATTAACAACACTGCGCTCTTTTACATTCCATCACACATCCTCAATCTCTCTTGTCAGCCTCCACAATACATCTACAATTAGTCTATAAAATGACGCTGATCCAGAGTGGTCTGAGGTCAAAAAGCAAGACTCCCATGGATGCTCAAATACTCACATCAACTAAAGGAATGGTTTGCTAAATATGAATATTTAAGTAATTAATTATCTAAATCCATTTCACAGAGGACCCTATCACAAGCTAACACTGATTCTACGAGTAGGTAAAGTTAGCAGTTTTGGTGGCAACCCTCCTACCAGAAGTGGCCCCTCCCTTCTGGTGTATACAACTACTCACTCCCACTTCAATCTTTCCTAGTCCCTCATACTCGTCTATTGGACTTTTCAGTCTAGGTCTCTATGTATGGATTGTATTAGTTCAAATTAAAAATAATTGGCGAAAAAAAAATAGTTAAAAAAAAGCAATTAAATCAGCATATATCTTTAACAGCATTTATTATTCTGTATATTGTTCTGTTCAAGCAAAGTTACAACAAACAATCCATAACCTCCCCCCACAAGCTGTTTCCACTAAGAACTTCCGTCACATAGTGGTGTAACACTAACAACATAAGGACACTTATGACACATAGGCCATTATCTTTCCTAATTATTTATTTTAGTACAATTCCAATGCTTGACCAAATGAAATTTTTCAATAACCCAAAGTTTTCCATGTTTTCCTAAAAAGACAGAAGGGCAACTGCAAGAACAGACTCTCTGCTGACTAGACAAAAAAAGCTGGCATGCTTTTGAGCACTTTATTTTATTGTTTACACCCAAATGAGCATTTCTTAATCTTTGTATACTTGATCTGAAAAAAACCAGGATATTTCTTTCCAAATACATTATACAGGCAATTTAGGCATCTATTGGTTTTGGATTCCATGTGAAAGATCAAACACCCAGAAGCCAAAGAACACATTATCCAAGCCTTATTCACTTAAGTCTGGTTTTTGAATCAAGCCCCTATGTCTAATCTCAATACCTTCCATAATCAAAAATTACATGTCTTCCAAAATCAGAGATTACTGAAGCTGAATGTGAGAAGAGTTTAAGAATTTCCTGAACAACACTAAAGAACTGTCTGGATATTTTACGCAAGCAATTTAAAATATTAAATATTTAATAGCAATATCTTTAAATTATGTTCCCTGTTATAAATTTTTACATTATTGATATAAAGTGGTTTCATTTAATTGCAAAGAAGAACAGGACACGTGTCAATACCTGCTGCTGCTGCTGTGTAAATTGTGCAAGAATTGATAAGTTTAGGATTCTGAAAGTTTTGGTGGGCCCCCACTGACACCAATAAAGCTTCTGTCCACGTGTATTTAAGAACAGCATTCTTTGTGCTGAATTAACTATTGTATTTTACAATTAAAAAGCTTTTGCTTTCAGGAATGTTCAAAAAAGTCAAAAAACCCCAACGTCATCACTTTCTACTTACTTCTTCTGCAGCAAACTTCAAGACAGCTGTGAAAGGCGTACTTTCAGGCACACTTAACCTGAAATTACAATGGAAGTAAATACGTGACTGCTAAGACAAACTGAAAAGCAACTTTGCTACTAAACTACTAATTAAAACTTCACTGTTACCACTGGTGATATTCTTGCCAAAGATACGCGTGTACTATTTAAGCTCTCGATCAAAGGCTAAAAAGATCGGCACGGCGGTAGAACAAAATCGAAAAGCCCCGACAGGCGAGTTAACACCAGAGAACCGCCTCTCGTTTCACACGGAGAGGGAGAAAAACGCCTTTTCCACGCGAGGGGAGGCCCCGTGGGGATGACCGTTAAAAGCCACACGGCTCAGGAGCGCGCACGTTTTGCGCTGCCGCCGCTTGTCACGGCCTCCTCGTCTCAGGCAGCGACACTGCAGCCCCAGGCCCCGGCCCGCCACCCCACTCACACTTTGTAGGGCAGCCGCGGGTCCGAGGTGAGCGTCACTTTAAAGGTGACCTTCGACCTGGGGAAAAAGCACCGAGTTAGGGCCGGGAGGGAGAAGAGGGACGGAGGGAGGAGAGGGGGGCCCGGGGCCGCTCGCTCACATGATGCTCCCGACCGCCGCTCCCCACCGACACGTCAACCGCCGGCCGGCGCCCGAGGGGGCCTTCGTGGCCCTTTCTAGCTTCTGAGCTGGCCTTAGCGCGCCTGACTGCAAAGGAAAAATAAAAATGTTCTGCTGAACGCTACGGCGGAGGGATG
>VYZM01004377.1:0-30246 GCA_013398915.1 Dromas ardeola | reverse complement strand
CGGCAGGGTCGGAGGTGTGGGGCCGCTAAACGAAGATGAGTTCTCCTCCTTCTAAGCAAATGCCAACAAGGGGCTGATGGATTTAAATGTGTGCTTATATGTAACTGTGGGTGTATGTATGTATATTTTGGGTATAGGTGTCTGTATATATTTTTATTTATGTGTGTATATATTTTTATATAGATGATCAGAGGGCTGGAGCACCTCTGCTATGAAGACAGGCTGAGACGTTTGGGGTTGGTCAGCCTGGAGAAGAGAAGGCTCCAGAGAGACCTTATAGCGGCCTTCCAGTACACGAAGAGGGCCTACAGGAAAGATGGGGAGGGACTCTATCAGGGAGTGTAATGATAGGATGAGGGGTAGTAGTTTTAAACTGAAAGAGGGGAGATTTAGATGAGGTATTGGGAAGAAATTCTTTACTATGAGGGTGGTGAGACACTGGAACAGGTTGCCCAGGGAAGTTGACAATGCCCCATCCCTGGAAGTGTTCAAGGCCAGGCTGGATGGGGCTTTGAGCAGCCTGGTCTAGTGGGAGGTGTCCCTGCCCAGGGCAGGGGGGTTGCAACTGGATGATCTTTAAGGTCCCTTTCCAACTCTAACCATTCTATATAGATATATGTGTGTGCATATATGTATGCAGACGTATCTGTGCAGTGCGGGGATGGTTCATCATTGGGTTTGATTACTGAGGTTTCGAGTCCATTTGGTCCTCAAACCAAAATGTTCCGCAGGTGCTTCTTGAAGTTATGTAGAAGACAAGAGATGCAAGTACACACCGATTCCCATCCCTTTGATGTTCAAAATCATTCATGTCTTCCTTGCAATGGGGGAGCTAGAGGTGGAGTTTTGTTTGGATAGTGATGGATACTTTTATGGAAGAAAACCAGCAGTTTCCAACTTTGTTCATCTGTAACTTTCAACAAGCTAATTTATTTTAAATGCTAAATAAGTGTGCACGGAAATGCAAAGTAATTTTTGTTTTTCATGCTTGTTCATCTGATAAGGCAGGTGATGACCATGTTTCCAACTCTCGTACATCAGTATTACCTTTGTAGAAAATATTTTGCCAAACTACTTCCGTATGTTCTCCAGTCTGTACCTTCTGCAGCAAGGACAGCTTTCACTGTGGACTGAGGTGCCTGTTATCACACACTGCTTTCCAGTCTGGCAAACAAAGCACCTTGTTGTTTTCACTTTAATTGGGATCTCATTAGGGTTAAGGTAGAAGAAATGCCGTACAAAAAGCAATTGAAACATTGGAGTCACTAATTTCTTACCTAAGGATTGGCTCAGTGCCCAGCCGAGAAATTCAGCTTTTCACCCTTGTGTTGCTCTTATTTGAACATAGACAAAAATGAAAAAAAAAATCAAAAAAAGAACAAAGAGAAGAAATTCATTAGCAGCATGTACAATGGCATTAATATCCCCCTGTATCTCCTGCATTTATCTTTATGGTATTGCATCTGCCTTTCACAACTGTATCACATTGGCGGCTCATGCTCATTTTGGAATCCATTAGTGATCTTACGGCTTTTTGATTCCCCTGCTTCTAAGAGATCACACCTTAAGTTAGAAGTAGTTAATAGTCATCTCTGAGCATGTAACCCTGCATTTTTGGTAGCTAAATGTCATCCCATATTCTTACCCTTTTCAAAATCGGTTATTTTTGTATGGTGCTATATGTTTGATATATAGAACTCTGTCATCTGCAGTTTTCACTAATACATTGCTGTTTTCTGTGCCAAGGTCATTAATGCAGATGTGAAATAAAAGATTGATCCTTTTAGTACTTCATTTCTTGCCTTTCACTCTTAAGGACTTTCTCT
Organism: Dromas ardeola; assembly: GCA_013398915.1. NCBI lineage: Eukaryota > Metazoa > Chordata > Aves > Charadriiformes > Dromadidae > Dromas > Dromas ardeola. The sequence goes on along the minus strand of VYZM01004377.1, from coordinate 28,420 downwards.
CTGAGGAAATTAGTACACCCAAATCTTCATACTATTGAAACTGGGCTGCTTTTAGTACCCGAATTTACTTGGTTGAATCTGGATGTGTGCTATAATGCTGCTGAGAACAGTCTAAATCCGGGCTGGGGTAGTTTTGTGTTCTGGCCACATGGTCTTGTCCTCTGCCTGGCAAAGGAACCAACAGCTGTGACCAGGTGGAGAGTCAGTTCAGGGAACTGATTTGGCAAAACCCCTAAATTTTCCTTTTAGGTAATTTTTATGTGGTTGTCTCCCTGAACCAGCACAAAGAAGGACATGAGGAAGCATGTCTGGTTGGCAGGGATATCACGCTGCAATTTAGGTCATTTTATGATGCTGTGGAGGTGTATCCTGAGCAGGCGTCAAGGGTGTGATGGTACCCGTATTTGCTGGTAACTTCAGGGTCAGATCTTTGAAAGCAGATTTAGGAATCCAAGTGATTTTATAAAAATAAAACCTTTCCAGTGCTGGAAATGTATGATTTTAGTATACTATAAACTTTTTTCGAAAGCTAGCAGGGTTGTTTATTTGTTCTGAGAATTACAGTGAAAAAAGGAAGGAGAACATGCATGATTTTTTTCTCGTTGAGCTGGGAGACTTAATGGGAGTTAGTGTCCCGTCTGCAAAGAAGCCAGGGATGGATTAGAGGTTACTCTGTCTCGCTAATGGGTTTATACACAACAGTAGCCTCCTCAACTCCAGAAAAACTGGTCCATTCCCAATGAAGTCTGCCCTCCTCTCCCCATGACTGAAACCGGAGAAGAAACTGGAGTTCTTTATTCAATTTGTTTTCCCTACAGCTCTTACTTACCCACACTTAGATATGTTCAGTGATAGCAATGAGACATAGCTTTGGCTTTTCTAGTTTTGTAGATCACAAACAGAATGACAATTTGAGCAATTAAAATAATTGGGAACTTTGGCAATTTTTAAGTGCATTAGTATAACAAAGCTTTTAAAGTCAGGAAATTGTAAAAAAAAAACCAAACCAAACAAAAAAAAAACCAAACCCAAAAAACAACAAACCAGAAAATAACAACAACAACAAATCCTGCTGGATGCTAAGATGTGACTGAGTTGAATTAAAATATCTCTGGCAACGCTTCAGGGAAAGCCCTCTAGTTGCAAATAGCATTGCAAGAGAGAAAAGTATTGCAATAAATAGGAACGAATCATCCCGCATGCCTGTATTTTATCTGTGTAGCCACCTGGCTAGACCTAGTTCAATTGTGTTGAGAGAGGCAATAAACAGAACAATAAGCAAGGATGTGGGATTTAAAAAGTACAAAAAAAAAGATTATGTTACCAGGATCCATTGATCAGTATTCATCTGCCTGAGAAAGATGATCACCCTTCATAGCAAAGGTTAAAATTGTTCTAGAAGGTGCAGCTGTTTCTTGAAATAAGATGGAATGTGCAAAATTACAGTGGAGGGAGGTGTTTGTGTCTCAAGTAGTTACATCCTATATGGAGGCATTTCCTTCCTGGACACTTGTAGGCTGAATCCATTTTCTTAATAAACATTTTATGAGTTGACATAATTCATTACCATTATAACTTTACTTATATGCAACATGGGGAAAAAAGCTCCTTGATAGTATTTTCTACCTGCTTTCAAAGGAGTAAAGGACAATGTAGAGCATAATATGCTGGAGAACTGTGTTTAAAGCAACATTATTTAGCCTGTTTTTTCTTCCCTCTTTTTTTTCCCTATTGTCCCTTACTGTAGTTTCTGTCAGATATGATTTATCGGTGAGCATTTAATTAGAGCAGCCCCACCATAGAGAACTGGGAATCACAATTTCTTGCTCATCCAGCAACAAGTAAACATGGCCACAGTTCGGAGTCTGGCCATAAAAATTAAGCTGCAGTGTTTGTGTTTTTGAAAGACTTCTTTGCTTCTGAAACACACTGCATGTCTTAAAATCTTTTAACCTTCTTATGTATTTCTAAGATTCATCAGTGCATGTACCAGTTGAAGAACACCAATTTTTATGCTACAAAACAAGTGCTCATGTGGAGGAAGGTTACCTAACAAGCATCCATCCTAAGGACTTTCTGGAAGTATCAAATCTAAAATTTTAAGACATGCAGTAAAATATCTCCCACCTGAAGAACATGCTTTTAGCCTTGTCAGTTTTGGTCTGAATAAGGAGCATTTAACTTCCAAGAATCTTTGCTGAAAAAGCACTGAATTAAGCCTTTTAGCAGTTACCCAGAAAATTAAATCTTGGCACTCCGCAAACTTTTCTTCTGTACTCACAAACAATGAATTAAACAAATGAGCATTACAGAATCACAGAATTGTAGGGATTGGAAGGGACCTTCAGAGATCATCTAGTCCAACCCCCCTGCCAGAGCAGGTTCACCTCGAGCAGGTTGCACAGGAACGTGTCCAGGGGCTTTGTGAATGCCTCCAGAGAAAGAGACTCCACCACCTCTGTGGGCAGCCTGTTCCAGTGCTCTGCCACCCTCAAGGTAAAGAAGTTTTTCCTCGTGTTTAGATGGAATTTCCTATGTTCCAGCTTGTCCGTTGCCCCTTGTCCTGTCACCAGGCACCACTGAGCAGAGTCTGGCCCCATCCTCTTCACACCCGCCCCTTAGATATTTATAGGCATTGATAAGATTCCCTCTCAGTCTTCTCCAGGCTAAACAGCCCCAGCTCTATTAGCCTTTCCTCATAAGAGAGGTGCTTTATTCCCTCGATCATCTTTATAGACCTCCGCTGGACTCTGTCCAGTAGTTCTGTGTCCTTCTTGAACTGGGGAGTCCAGAACTGGACACAGTAATCCAGATGCGGCCTCACTGGGGCAGAGTAGAAAGGAGGGATGACCTCCCTCGACCTGCTGGCCACGCTCTTTTTAATGCACCCCAGGACACCATTGACCTTCTTGACCACAAGGGCACATTGCTGTCCACCAGGGGTCTCAGGTCTTTCCCAGCAGATCAGCCCCTAACCTGTACCAGTCTATGGGGTTATTCCTTCCTAGGTGCAGGACCCTACACTTGCCCTTGTTGAATTTCATAAGGTTTCTCTCTGCCCGACTTTCTAGCCCGTCAAGGTCTTGCTGAATGGCAGTACAGCCTTCTGGTGTGTCAGCCAAGCAATGTATTACAGGAGGGCGAGAGAGAGGCAAAGGAGTTGGTGTTTCTCCAACCAACCACTTCCATACGGAGCATATGGGTAACAGTCAGATTCCTTCTGCTCTTAGTGAGGTTGTGGTTTCACTGGATGAATCAAGCGGTGCTAACCCCCATGAAAAAGGAGAGGTCCTGTTTTTCCCCCACTTCTGCCTTACTCTCTGATCCTGGCCTCCTGCCTGCTTGCTGCTCCTTGCTCTGGCTTTGTGGATCCACCTGTGAGTCAATTCAAATCAGCAGAAGACAGGGATGTTTCTCTACTGTCTCAGAGTTTTGAGTCAGCTCAGGGGAAGGTCTGATCTGACGCAGCAGAGGAGGCAAAGAGATCTTCCTCTTTTGTCAGTAGGAAAACATGGGATAAGGCTTCTTCATGGTACTATTTCCTACAGTCAGAGAGCTGGGGTCCTCCTCTGGTGGGTACATCCCCTTAACTCTCCTTTGGTTTACCATGGTGGTGAGTCTTTTGGCTCTCCCCCTGACCCATGTCAAGCTCATCAGTGGTAGCCCTGTGACTCTTCCGGGTGGGCAGAGGCACCTCCTGCAGAGTCCTGCTGTGTCGGCAGTAGTCAGCTGCCTTTCTCAGCTAGAGTCTGCTCCTGCTTGCTCTGGTGGGATCTCTCTGTAGAAAATTCTGTTGGTACCTGCCAGCGAGAAAACTTTAACCTCCTTTAAACAAGGATTTTTCACCTTCATGAGCCTGCAGCCCATGTGAGACAAAAGCAGTTTTCTATTACATACTGTGTCACTGGGGTTCTCTGTAAAATACAGGCATACATAGGATTTTTAAAAAACATTGTTAAGTCAAAGATAGAGGAACGTTGTAACGCTTTAGGAATGCAATGAAAAGTTAATCAGACAAGTTAAACACATTCATAATCTTCCTGTAACAAAATAATAATTAAAAACTTATTACAATTCTCTTGTGTCACAAACATTTTACAAAAAGAATCTGTCAAAATGAGAAGATCATAGAATCATAGAATCATAGAATCACAGAATCATAGGGTTGGAAGGGACCTCTGGAGATCATCTAGTCCAACCCCCCTGCCAGAGCAGGGTCACCTTAGAGCAGGTTGCACAGGAACGCGTCCAGGTGGGTTTTGAATGTCTCCAGAGATGGAGACTCAACCACCTCTCTGGGCAGCCTGTTCCAGTGCTCTGCCACCCTCAAAGTAAAGAAGTTCCTCCTCATGTTTAGGTGGAACTTCCTATACTCAAGTTTGTGCCCATTACCTCTTGTCCTGTCACTGGGCACCACTGAAAAGAGCCTGGCCCCATCTTCCTGACACCCACCCTTTAAGTATTTGTAAGCATTAATAAGGTCACCCCTCAGCCGTCTTTTTTCCAGACTAAATAGACCCAATTCCCTCAGTCTTTCCTCATAAGCGAGGTGTTCCAGTCCCCTAATCATCTTGGTAGCCCTGACCACATACACATGTCATGTTAGTCATATAGAAATCATAATGCTAGGTCTCTAGATTTCAGAAGCTTTATTTTATGTGTGTGTTAGATAGTACAGATAACCATATACCAAACCAAGGATTAGTCGTCTGAAGCACCAGCACTGGATGTATTTGTCAGCTGTAGATAGTGTTTCTTCTTTCACATATGAAGGTTGGTTTGTTCGTTGTTTTTTTTTTTAATTGCTTTGAAAAAGTAATTATTAAAAATCTTTAAATCAAAAGTATAATAAGCATTTAGCAGGAAAAAGTGTCTGGAAGAACCAAAAGTGCGTATTCTTTCTTCTTCTATCTAACATTTTTTTGTCATGGAATTTAATTTATGTAATAGGTGGATAATACCATTACATATATGTACAGTGTCCTTTAACTTTGAGTAATTTTTGAGGTGAATAATTTTCCAGGTGTCCCATTCATCTTAAAAGTAGTTTGATTTATGTATCTTTTGTCATTATAAGAATGATGACATTTTTGTTAGTGATAGCAATGCTTACGTGATATTTTGTTTTTATATGCAGGAAATGTTTTCAAAGTAGTTTCCATAAGACTCATATCTGTCATAATTATGTTTTAATTGGGCACTAAGAAACAAAATTCCATCTTTTGATTTGAGGGTGTCTAATAAACTGTAGTTCTTCAAATCTGGAGGGCTCCCATCTCTCCATTGAGGAAAGGAAGACATTTTGGGGTCTTCCCAATATGGGATGTATGGATATAAAAAAACTGTGTCTAGATCTACGGATTTAACCTTTTCCCATAATTGTTAACTGTATCAAAATCCTTTTTGCTTGTATAGGCAGCAAACACAGTTGTCTTAGGGTTTTACAGAATATTTTATTAACTATGTTTTGGTGAATTGTGAAAAGATTGTATTTTGTCAGCTAGTCAGTAGTCTCAGAAAAAAATGTGTACCTTTATTACCTGCCTCCTGCAAGCAACGAATTCTGTGATCTGAGCATGCTGCTCTGAGATGGCCCAAAATGTATTTTCATCTAATTATGGAGATTCTTTATCCAGTAAGCTTTCCTGTGCTTTGATTTCCTTATGTCCATCATCAGGCTGTGCAGTTCTATCGTTTATTTTTACTACCATTATGCACTACAGTGGGTTAGCTTGCTACTGGAGATAAAATCACCTTGTTTACAAGATGGTCCAGAGAATCGGACAATATACACAGATGCATTGCAGACTCCTGTAATGAAGCATAAGAGTGTAGAGAGGCATAAATTAAGGCTAAGAATGTTTTTATTGTAGTATCCTTTTCTTCTGTAGAGCATAAATACAAATCCCACCGAGGTGCTTTTGCAATACTAACCAAGGTAGCTTTCTTATGTTCTGTTTCACGTCTTAAGCAGGTTGTGCTTTATATGCAGAATTGAATTGTAACTAAGTCCATGAAAATTCAATGAGAGACCAAAATTTCATCCTTTATGTGATAAAAAAACTAGCAAGAGTCCTGATTTAGCTCCTACTGCAATTTAATTATTCATAAAGCGCCTGGCCTGTTAGATTTTTTTTAATGAGGGATACTTTTTTAAAAAAAACTTTAAATAAATCAGGTTATTCAAGTGACTTCACAGTTAACATTTAACTAAAAAAGCTGCAGAGATTCTTGCTGAAGTGAAGCAAGAAATTAAGCCAAATTATGTTTCCTTTTTGAATGTAAAGACTGGCAAAGAGAAGGAGACTAAAGAAGAAATTAATTTCAGGTCCAGGAAATTGTGATTCTGAAAGGCTTAGTACAAGATGTCAACTGCGATATCCCTCACAGTTCTCTAAACAAGGTCATCTTGTATATATTTTCGTTATTCGGTCATTTGTTATGAAGATACCGCTCGTATTTTTCCTCCTCTCTTTTTTGTTCTCTTTGATGGCAAGCCCAGAAAAGAGTTTATGTAGTCTGCAAGTACTACTGCAAGAGGACGGTTTTTAAGTGACGCGGAGGTGAGGTTACACAGATCACTAGTTTAGTGTTTGAAGGGATTAGAAAAGAGATTTACTGGGATGGCAGAAGGTGGTGCATCTCAGTGGAAATGAGAGAGAAGTGAAAACCTACATTGTGTTTGCAAAGTCTGGACTTTTAAATTGCCAAAGCTTTGCTTGGCAAAAAGATAAACATGACCTTTAATTTTCTTCATCTAGAACAGGCCTTTCTAACCTGCTGTGGTTCAGGACACCAGCCTTCAAATCTTGACTCTGTTTATCAGGCTTTGCCTTCTAATTTCTTTGGGTACAAAGCCAAGAATTTCTCTGCATGTCGCCTTCCTGTGGGGTTCTTAATGGATCAGAGATTTAGCTGGAATGTTCTGACCTGGGAAATATGCCTCCTTGTTCAGTGCTTGCTGTAATACAATGCAGAAGATTTGTCTGAACGTTTAAGATGCTTTTGTGTTAGACATGGTGAGAAACTTCTTGTTTCTGGACCATTACCCATAAATCAAAATTAGTTCTAGTAAGTGCAAAATTATATTCGCACAAGGGATTTTTAAGCTTTAAAGTGTAACACTGTTAGAATTAATCGAGAAACAAGCAGAGAACACAAGATGACTCTTAAATAGCAGATGAAGACTTCAGCTGTGTTGTGCCAAATGAGTTTCTGAGTAATGTGTAATTCCTTTCAGTAACTTTTTGTTTGCTTTCCATTGCAGGTTTTTTTAATATAGCGTATTATCTCGTTAGGATATCTTTATGCCATCTCCTAAATGCTACTGTTTAGCAAGACTTAAGAAAATATATGAATACCTTTAAGTCTTCTCATTGCAATACATTTTAACTAGAGGTCCAACACTACCAACAGAGGGGGTAGGGTTCAGCTGACAAAATGTTAGTGCCAACTTTATAAATATCTATACCTAAGCTAGTTCCCTTGGGCTCCCTTTATATTCAAAGCCAAGAAGGTGCTTCTAGTGCACAAATTGTATCATTCTGAAGTAGGTATCTGAAAAGATGAGCTATTCCCTCAAAGTGCCTCTTTCTTCCCAGATCAACAGGAGGGAAAGGCTAGGCTGACTGGATCTCATATTGACATCTACTTCACACAAACAACAGGGTTTGGCGAGGTGAATCCCACCCCGTATTCATGCCCCTATGCTGTTCTGAAGCTTCATAATCCAGAGCCCCTGTTCCACTGTTCCTCTCATATAACTTTAGGCACCCAGTTGAACTCAACTCAGTTTTATATGGTTCTCTCAGAATACGGGGAGAGACAGGTAACTTCAGGTTGTAACCCACCCAATGTATGAATTGCTCTTTCAAGTTGTTCTTACTTTTGTAGGTCCAGAAAGAAATTATTTCTGGGACCTTCTCTTTATACAGTATCCTTAAAGTTAAAATACTACGAAGCATAACAGATTATATCAACATTTAATAAAGAAAAATCTCAGTTAACAATCATGCCATGCATGAAAGTAAAATCAAATTAAGACTGGAAGAGGAAAGCACAAATAGGATTTCAGTAGATAAATACAGTAATGGTTACCATTCTCTTGCAAGAGCAAAAGAATAACTATAGTTCACATTTCGGGAGAAACGTCAATTGAGGCTAATGTGGTGTCTTTGCAGAAGAGGGCATCTTCCATCTATCAAAAGCTTTCATAATTAAACCCTTAAAGTTTTCCTGCTATGAAAAGAGAAAAAATGAAACTAATTGTTTTAGTGATGATTTAAATATTCACTTAGTTGTCTGTCCTTCATGCCCTCTATCCTGCAGTCCTCATCACTTGTACAGGGATCAGTTGTCTCACCCCGTGGAGTCAGTCTGGGCTATTATAACTCTAACTTTAGCAGATAATTCTCTTTTTCTGAAAGCTCTGTTGCACCTATTCCCTTCAGCAGTTGCTTTGGGAACACTCCCAAAGAGAAATAAGGATTATGTCTTTTAGAAGGGCAGAGTGATATACAGAGAATATAAAACAGAGTAGTAAATGGTAGCATAGAACTGAATAAAATAAATGAAATGGGAAAAAGGCAAAAGGAATATTGAATAAATTCACTGGAAAGAAGACATCACAGGATCACAGAATGGTTGAGGTGGGAAGGGACCTCTGAAGGTCATTTGGTCCAACCACACTGCTCAAGCAGGGCCACCTAGAGCAGATGGCACAGGACCGTGTGCAAATGGTTTCTGAGAATCTCCAAGAATGGAGACTCCACTACCTTCTTGGGCAACCCGTGCCAGTGCTCGGTCACCTTCACAGTGAAAAAGTGTTTCCTGATATTCAGGAGGAACCTCCAGTGTTTCAATGTGCTCATTGCCTCTTCTCCCAGTTCAGTGCTAATTCAAAGGAAATGAGCTGAACAGGAAAGTGATGACAGAAAAAGCAAATACATAGTAGATTGTAAAAGAATGGAGGAAATTTGTGAGTACCACCTGTCTACTGCCCAGATGAATGAAACAAAAATAATAAAACCACAAGGATTGTTAATAAAGTAGTCAGATAATTGAAACTACGTATGATGGGAAAAGGAAATGGGGAAGTGTGAGAAGACATCAAATACATCGTTAACTTGCAAAATCTACCCCAAACTCAAATGATAGAGGAAAAAAAATTCTCTGATTTTCACATTTTTTCATAGTTTCATTCTTGATTATATGTGTACTGTCTCCATTTGGACACTCTTTTATTGTTGTAGTCTGGCAAAAAACTTCTGGCACCACGCTATTGGGTATTTTTCTTCCTTTTCTATATCAAATTAAAGTTTTTTTATCCTGTGTAATTCTGGCACTATTTGCATTTTCTCTTTGCTTTCTAGTTTCTTTTGCTGATCCCTCCGTGCATATTTTTCCTCTTATCTCTCTGCCTTCCCCTGGCTGTGCTCTCTGTACACAATCATGTTGTTTGCATTGCACAAATGACCAGTTCTTCACCAGTTCTCACCATCCATCTGTTTTTCCTTAATATGTAAGCCAAGAGATGTCTGCTGCAAGATGGTTATGTAACCTTAAACTCATAGTATTATCTATTACATTAAAATATTTAAAATATGCTGTCTGTGGTAGATAGTAAGCTCCTTGGTCTGGTTTGTTTTCCCATACAGAATAATCAATGATACAGATTCAGTCAATGTATTCCAAATGCATCCAAATGAATCACCTGCATGGAGGAGCAAATGTAAATGTTGCATACAAAGAGGAATAGTGTCTTTCCTCTGTAATATACCACATTCAACCTACTGTAAAACCTGCAGATTTCCCAACACAGAAGACTTAGTCTAAAATTCAGAAATACCACATGGAAAAAACAGAACCTATACATTACATAAAAATATATATCATATTAACAAGTTTCCTTATTTTTATGTGATGCACAATGGAGCTGCTTGTTTTTTGAGGAACTTCAGAAACTAAAATATTAATGCGACATTCATTATAACATAATAACCAATCTTAGTGCACAAGTTGTAACAGGAATCATATTCTTACAGAATTAGGCATTCAGAAGTTAGTATGTTCCAAAATCATAATAGTATAAATAAAATAACAGCTGAAGACAAATCCCCTCACAAATAAATTGGACTAGTTTGTTAGACTTACTGCTATTAGATCTGTACCATAGCTTTTAATCTGTATTGTCTCTATATCACAAGCTGATCATCTTCAGCAAAGCTATTGTGCAAAAACTTCTGTAAAGGAACAAATGTTGTTAGTTCCAGGGAATACTGTCTACTCAAAAGTTCCTGCAATTTGTCATTTTTATAGGAAAGTACTGTTTCAGATGATGTAGAGGATTTGGGAAGGATTTTTTTTTAATAATTTTTTTAAATTTTTAATTAAAAGTATTATTCTTGAAAGGGAGTGTCAGAAAGGTATTAGTTAAACTTAAGTTTTTGAGGAGTATTCGTTGGTAGTAAGTGAAGTCCATGCTATATTCTACAGATTCAGATTAGCCAAAAAACTCAAGACCAAGTAAGAGTGCATTTGCTCTGCATTGCCAGTTGTTTTCTTGCACAGCCTATGCTGAAGTAATGCGTGAGGTGGAACACGTTTTTTTGAGGTAAAGCTCCTTTTGGCTTCCTAGAAAGGAAGAAGAGTGTGGAAACTAATATTCTTCTGAAGCGGAACTTCCAATGATTGTGTTTGTTCAGTGACTTGTTGCCACACACAAAATGGTCCTGCTCGCTATTGATATTTCATCAGACTAAACTAGTCTTTTTCACTTCAAAGAGATTCTTATTACCTGTGTTTCAAAGCCCATGAAGGTTTGTTTTATCAAGTGCTCTATTGGCACTGTGGAATTGGATTTTCTAAGAAACCCATTTGACTTCTTGCGTCAATTACTCTGTTAAAGGTGCTTGTGTGGTTTTTAGAACATGAATGTTATAGGAAAGAGGTAATCCTACGATTTTCTGGCATGCTGAAGGTTTTTATGTTGTTACCTACATTATTGTTTACAGAATTGTGGAGTCGTTTGGGCTGGAAGGCACCTCTGGACATCGTCTACTTTACCTCTCCTCCTCGAAGCAGGGTCACCTAGAGCTGGTTGCCCAGGACCTTGTCCAGTTAGGTTTTGAATATCTCCAAGGATGAAGATTCCACAGCCTCTCTGGGCAACCTATGCCAGCATTTGACTACCTTCACAGTAAAAACTTTTTCTTACATTTAAATGGAATTCCTTGTATTTTGATTTGTGCCCATTGCCTTTTATCCTGTCACTGGTCAGTACTGAGGAGAGCCTGACTCCATCCTCTTCACTCTTCCATCAGGTGTTTCTAGACATTGTTAAGATCTCTCTGATCCTTTTCTTCTGCAGGCTGAACAGTCCTAACTCATATGTCAGATGCTTCAGTCTCTATATCATCTTAGTGGCCCTTTGCTGTACTTGCTTCAGTGTGTCTATGTCTTTCTTATACTGGGGAGCCTAGAACTGGACCCAGAAAACAAGATATGTCTCATCAGTACTGAGCGGAGGGGAAGGATCACCTCCTTCGACCTGCTGGCAGTGCTCTTAATGCAGCCCAGGAGGCAGCTGGTCGTCTTTGCCACAAGGGCACATTGATGGCTCATGGTCTGCTTGTTGTCCACCAGGTCCCCAAGTCCTTTTCTGAAAAACTGCTTTTCAGCCAGCCACTCTGGACGTGTACTGGTGCATGAATTAACAGGACCAGAGTTTATATCCTGGAATGATGTGAGGAAAAATGGATTAAATATTTAGTTATGTTGCAGATGTTATGTCTAGAGGAACAAAATACTCTGAGAGTATTTTACTGGGTGAAGGCAGCAGTAAAAGCCACTCCCTTAGCCTTCTCTTCTTATGCCTGAATAAACTCATGTTACCAAGCCTTTCTTTGTATGTTGTGTGCTCCAGCTCCCTAATCATCTTGGTGGCCCTGAAGTGGGCCTCCCCAGTTTCCTTGTATTCGGGATCTCAAAACTGCACAGAATGCTCTGGATGCAGTCTCAGGTACTAAATACAGAAGCATCACTTCCCTTAACCTGGTGACTTTGCTCTTTCTAATGCAGCCCAATAATGCACTTGACCTTTGCTGCTCAACTTTTCTGCACAGCTGATCTCCCCGGTCAATTTTGGGACCTGATGTTATTCAATCTCAGGCACAGGACTTTGCACTTGCCCTTGTTGAACTCTGTGAGGCTCCAGTCAGCCTATTTCTTCAGTCTCTTGATGTCCCTCTGAACAGCAGCCCTGCCCTCAAGCATGCTGATTTTGCTATTTTCCATAGGCTTCCTCCTGGTGCATTCTGTCTGTTTATTCAGGTTTTTAATAAAGATATCTTCCCCAATAGTATCCCCCAAGGAGCACCACTACCAGCTGGACTTCATACCGTTGATCTCAACCCTTTATGTGCAGCAGTCCAGCTAATTTTCCGTCTGTATTACAGGCCACCTTTTGAAACTGTATCACCACCTTGCTTAAATGATACTACGGGAGACCATCCTGAAAATTTTAGTAAAGACAGGTTAAATGACACCCACTGCTTTTCCGTCAGCTGCGTAGCAGATCATCTCATCACTGAGAGCTATCAGTTTGCTCAAGCAGGGTTTGCTCTTTGTAAATCTGTGCTGATTGCTCCCAGTCACCTCCAGTCCATCACATACCCCAGATAAAGAATTCAGGAGGTTTTGCTCCATAGACTTCCCAGGGACTGATGTGAGAATGACTGGACTGTATTTCCTCAGAGCCTCCTTCTTACCCTTCCCTTCTGTTGTACCAGTCATCAGGAATCTCCCACAATTGCCACATCCTTTCAAAGATCTTATAGTGTAGCTTTGCAGTGACACTGGCCAGCTCCCTCAGCACCACTTTTATCTCAGAACTTGTTTATTAAAAAAAAATAATCATCTTAGACACTGTGCATTAGCGTATATATTTCTGCTTCTGTCTCACTCCCTGTAAACATATATATAAAGAGAGAAATGTATATGTTAATATTTATGTAGAGAAATTCCAAGCTAGTGTTAAGAGAATATAGATTTTCAAGAAAATGTTAGAAGAGAATAGAGCTTAGACTCCTGGACTTTTTGAAGTCGAAGGGATTTTGCAATTTACTTCAATGGATCAAAAATTTCGCTCACAGTATTTATGACTTTGTAAAATTTGGAACATAACCTGCCTTTGAATCAAGTGTAAAAATATCTTTGAAACTGGTTCTAAAGTTTTAGAGAGAAAAATTAACATGAATGAGAATTCTAATTAAAAAAAAAAAAACTGAAAAGTTAGAGCATTCACAGTTTTTTCTATAAACTCTTGTCAGATTCTATGAAAAAATGGGGCATGACCTTTATGAAAATTCATTTCCATTTTTTGATTGACAGCAGATCTTTATACTGGGTCAATGTTAACCCATTCATGTGACTCCATTCTGTACATAGGATCCCCTTCTGACCAAGGATGTGTATTTTGCATGTAGTGGGCAAGAATCTGAGCAAAACAGATCATGTTTGTGAAAGTGAAGTTTCTCCTGGGAGTGGCTTAGTGGTTACAAGCATTTTATTTGGCCAGACTTTTGCTTTTAGAAGTGTACAAAGAGTCCATTGAGATGATAAAATGATATGCATACTCTAAAGAATATAAACACCTTTAGGCACTAAAACAGTTGCTTTAAGAAAGAGGAAATCAGCCATTTTAGGTCAGTTTTTAAATGTGAGTCTGCACGTAAACTGTCTTGTTGGAGACAATGAGATTGCAGTAAATAGTGTCCAGCAGATGCGGTAGGGAGTCAAATGAGATATGAATGTCTTCACTGCTTCAGTATAATGGAGATCAGTGTGATAGACAGTGGAAGTGGAAGATCAAGCAAATTGGTGGAACACTTAATTAAGGGAGATACAATTTTCTTACTGGTCTGTAATGACAGTTGGCAGAGCCAAAGACAGTTGCAGGAGGAGAAAATTCATTTGGTTAATACTCAAGCTAGACACTACTAAGTTTCCACGAGAAGAAAGAAATGCATTTTCTAACTATATACTTCACTAGTCACATTTGCTGAACTATAAGACATGCTTCTACAAACCCTTAGGAAAAGGACAGGATTAGTTTTGATCCACATGAAATAGTGAATTCAGCTAAAAAGACATAGAAATGATTAAGCTTGAGCAACTAGGCTCTTCATGCAGTCTGTTTAACAGAAACTGAAAATGAACACATCCTGCTTTTAATATTTGCAAATTTCCTAGTAGGGGAAAGTTATTTTTGCTGTTGGCAACAGTTCAGTTAGGGTATGGTGATTTTTTTTTTTAAATTTCAGTTCTGCAACACATATTTAGAAGCAATTTGTTAACATTTGCTTTGCCTGTTCAAATAATGCTTGCTTTAGCCCATATTAGTGCTTGCCTGATCAACCCAGAGAATTTTTTTCACCCTGTACCCCAATATCACAAAAACTAATAGCAATGGTGTGACTTTCTCATCAACTTTTCTTTAGGAAGCAATACCTCCTGCTTTGTTACCTTACATGGAGGAACTAGGCAAGGAGAGTAAGGCAAAGGGCCTTTTAGCATGGAATAATATGGCATGTGCCATCTTCACACCATCTCATGTCTGCATGGACTTCCTTCTTGTAGATCTCAACTGTGTCTGGGCAGTCAGTCTGAAACCCCTGCTGAAGATTCTACTTGGAAAGCCTAATTTCTTAGTTACGGCGTGTCTTACGGAAGGGGCTCCAGGCCTTTTCCAGAGTCTCAATGAATTCCTTAGAATGGTCCAGCATTGAATGGACTGAAGCATCTGATTTTGCTATGCTGTCCTTTCATGTAATTAGATCATTGCAGGGCAGTGGCATTTGGGTAGGACAAGATGCAGTTTCCTAAAGGTATTTTTGCTTGTGCCATTTGGAACGCTCTTTGTTGATCTAAGCCAACTGCATGGGGCTGACAAATGCGACACACTTTAACAAGATTTGCACCTTCTTGTTTCTCAGTATGATACCCAGGCTACCCAATGGCAGGTAAAATGGCCCTAACTGCCAGCATTGAGCATCTCAATTCTGTATCTAGTGGTTGGACAGCTGAACTACTCTTTAGGTCCTGGCGTAATGTCTGCATCTCTGCAGAGTACGACACCTTAACCGCCTAGATTTAGGTGGTTGTAACCTCGGAGTGAATCCCACTCTGGTTGTCTAGACTCCCATTAGAGAAAAGGCAACTCTTCTAAAGTAAGATTCATCTGCACTGTTTGAAATGTTTGCCTTAAAATAAGTTACATCCTTAAAATGTCTGTTTCTCATTACTCACTATTGAGAGGTGCTGCATTCAGGTTTCTGTGTGTTTTCTTTGTATTCCACCCCATTTGTGTTTGGTGGCTCAGCAGTGCAGCTTAACAATGCTACTGGTTTTGGCGTAGAAAGTACTGAATCTTGTCATATTCTCCTTGCATGGTACATCAAATTAATTTTCTTCCAAATAATAAGTAAAAGAGAGCCTGTCAGAACCTACCTGCATGTTTTGTAGATTGAAAAGCATTCCAACTATTTTTTGGTAATGGTTTGCTATTACTACTTATCACATCTTTATTATGGCTACTTATATTGCCTTTCCAGGTTCTGTCTCTCCAGTCATACTTTGCAAGTGTTATTCTTCCCTGGGTATTATTGATATTGTACAGCATAATAATAAAGCAAATGTGGATATTCCAGTAAAATAGCCCTTCATTTAGTTGAAGAAGACTAAAAAAGAAGTAAAGAAGAATAGAAATTGAAAAGTCCTTGCTCAAACACGAGTCATTAAGAACCTGAATCTTCACTGCTAAATTTCTAGATCCAGAAAACTGGGGGTAATGTATCTGCATTTAAAAACTAAAACCACCTTAATAATCTAGAAGAATGTAAGAGGAGTCAGTTTCCCAGCTTTTCTTGTTCTTTGTAAGACACTATTAAATATCTAGATATAACTACATGCTCCAGTTTTATTTAGGATTTGTAAGTTTCTTAATGTGCAAATGGATTCTGATGTATATATAACTGCTGTAGTTTTTCTTCCGTTTAGTAATCCTGCTCTGAAGTAAAAGCTTTTTTTTCTTTTTATTAGTAAGGACTTACATTCTCTGGATGGAAAGCCTGAGAAAGATATTATTTCTCATTAACTTGATTTTATATGAAACCAAATTATATTAATCACCCTGCAGAAATTCTCAGCATGTGCAAAAGTAATTAAAATAGGAATGTACCTTGTGATATGAAGTTTATGCACAGGTTTTGATTTAGCACCCTTGCCAGTAGTCAAAGGAGCAGAACATCGGTATGAAGCTGAAGAAGAAAATGCTGTGTGAAGAAACACATCCTACTCTATTAGAAAAGGAAAACAAGTAAGAGTGAAGACAAAAAACAGTGCTAAGCATTGTTTAACCACTATGTTTGAACACTCAGACCATTTAAATCAGTTAGCATAACAAATTTTTGTCAGTATCTTCTTGAACGCTGTCTATTTTTCTTTCCTTAAAATTTCTAATTGAATACAGTATCTTATCTAAATAAAATTAAAACAAAACAGACTTATCATGCATAATGCCCTATAACTGCTATGGAAATGGAGAAGGCTCATCCGGAACTTTATATAGGAGTGGAAAATGATACAGTGCAGTTATTCATTAAGAAAATATGCAAAACCTCACAACATTGAGTATTTTTAAAGTGTAATCAGGCTTTTCTTTGTAAGCTACAGTGGTGAGCGTGTAAGAATGGAGCTCTGCTGCTACCTTTTTATTCTGTAGATGGAGTTGGAAAAGTCTCTCCCTCTCCTGAGGCCCCGTTTCACTGGCTGCTTTCCCAAGGACTCACTGACCCTGGTGAGAATGTGATGCAATATTTCTGTAACTGCAAAGGAGTGGGACATCAGGTTGTTGGAGCCACACACACATGGTTTATTTTACTGTTGACATCTAAAGTAGCTAAGAACCTAACTCTAAAGATCAAACCTAAAATTCTGATTTACGACAAGAGATTGAAAGGCGTACGTGTAAAATGCTCTAATGCTCTCTGAAAATCAGCAGCCTCAGGCGATTCTGTCAGGAGTGACAAAGTGGCCTTCACAGAGGAACTGGATGCTCTAATGGTAACGTAACTGGAAGCATCAGAGGTGCAAATTCCATTTTATTACACCAGCAAAGGTAGGCTGAACATAGATGGGAAAAGCATCTTCCCTGGCTGCGATTTTTGCCTGATCGTGCTAGAAGCAAAGAAACCCAAGAGGATGTTTGGACCACAGATCATAACAGCCTTCCCTTCTACATGTTTCCTTGAATTGTCAGATATCTCTATCTTGTACAAACTGTAGATAATTGGCAGTCGGTTTTGCCTTTGTCCCAATTTTTTTGAAATTTGGGTATGGACAACCCAACGAAGAAGCAAGAAAGCATCAAAGCATAGTTGTTACAGTGGTAGCACTAGACCTACCTCCTCTTTCACTGCATCTTGAATTGTAAGAGAGAAAAACATTTTGAGTATCCATAAAAGCCCTTAGATGATAAGAGCATTTTCCTCAACCTTGTTTTCTTGCTTCATTTACAAATGCCTAGCATCTCTGCCTTGTCTGCCCCAATTAATCTCACTAAGGGTTCCCAGAATCATGGGCTGCTTCCTTCGTGTCCCACTGCTTGGCCTTTCAGAAATCCAGTAACAGCTCATATTCTTTCTTTGTACACAGAAAGTTAAATAGCTGTGTCTTTTTTTCCGTTGACAACGTATTGATCAAGAAAATGTCAAAACAGGGAGCCAGATATGACATTTTAGTACAACAAAATTCAATAATCCTTTTTGGTGGTATTTCCCTGAGCTGGGGAATACTAATACGGAATGAAGGTGGAGGACAGAAACTGAGATGTGGCAGTGGACTATAACAAATCCACAGGAAGGGCTTAGTTTTACTAAAATTCATTTATTATTTTATATCTGCAGTCATTCTAAGCAAAGTCACCTAAGGAATAAAATTGACATGAACAGCCTAGCTGCTCATTATGAATCAGAAAATTACTCTGAGCAGAGACAGATGTGTTCCAAAAGTCTGAGACAGGCAATCCTGAAAGCAGTAGTTTTGTACGGCCGTTTTTAATTATTTCCTTTTTAATGACAGACAAATTGGAAACGCCTTTGAATTCAACTTCTTAGTCTAGTTTGACGTAGAAAGCATGCGACCAAATACCAGCTGCCCTGCTCTTGAGTGGGATTCTGTGGCGCGAAGACAAAATGAGAGGCTGGGTGCGGATCTGGCCAGGCAGGTGCAGAGGTGGCCAAGGCACAGAATCCTGCAGCCTCCGGGCGCTGCTGGTTCAGCGACTCTGCGGGTGACATTTGGATAGTTAAGTACATCCCTCCTTGAACTCCTCAAAGTTGGAGTTGTCCAGCTAATTAGTTCTGCTGAGGGCCTCCAGGCTCTCTTGTAATATGTTAAAAGTAAGAAAAGACCTTCCCAGCTTTTGTTCCATTACCTTATTTTAACCTAGGTGCTTTAAGCGTAGACAGTTACAAGGAAAACTGTGGTCAAGTGGTACATCGTTCTCTGCAGAGCTTTTTAAAAATGAATCTCCACAACTGAAAATTGCAGAGACTGTTTGCTTAGTTTTGATTTCTTCATTCCCACCGGCAATATTGAATTTGTTAGGTTAAATGAAAAGCCTTTTTTTTTTTTTTTAAATTGGCTCATTTTTTCCAAGTTGTTTGCATAACAGGGACTATGATTTCTTTCAAACCTGCAGCAACACATTTGTTTGTTTACATATATTGTTGTGACTGAATATAAATGCATATTAACTAATTTAACTACATTTAAATCCTGCTTTTCTGTTGAAGTATTTGTTGAAATATAAGTGAAGACAATTCAGAGGTCACTCAAATGAGAAATGTTATTTATTCATCATGTGAGTAGCAATTAACAGGGTTAGGGACTCAGAACAAAGGTATCTATTACCATAATGAAATTAAAATGACCTTATTAATTTTGGTGATACCACACCTGAAGCTACATGTAAGATGCTACATTTCGAATCTAGTTGAAGAATCTAGTATTCTCTCTAGCTAGGGAATACATAATGCATACCATAGATACAAGACAATACATACCATCTTTTTGGTTACTATTTATGAATGTAGAAAGTAAAACTTTTTACTGGAATGTGTTATGCTGGTTGCAAGGTTTCACACTGCTATCGTATCTTTGTTACCTTAAGTTGACAAATATTACCAAATCAGGCTGAATATGTCCTGAATGGTCAATTATAACACAGATTATAGTTTTGTCGCATTGTGGAGAGTGTACATTAATACAGTGTCTCCACAATGCAATGAAACTGCAATTTGAGTTACAGCCACTTTCTCTGAGGTATTTCAATGTCACAAATTATTTTACATTAAAAGTCATGTTCCTAGTAGGAATAAACATGAATACTGTTCTTTGCATATTTTTCTCATTCACTTGATGATTTTGCCACTGGAACTCTGTTTTCAAATTGTGTGCTACTACAAAAATGTTACAATGAAAACCCTTTGATTTGACATTCCATCCACCAACGCTCCTCTTCCATTAACATCGTCTAGGTTTCACTGCTCCAGTATCTGCTCTTATATCAAAAAGGTAAGAAGGTAAGATATTAATTAAGGTAGTCTAAATCCATCTTGAACATATCAGCTCTGAGATATGGTTTCTCACATTCCATTTCTTCTCTTTCTTTTTTGAGTTTTACATTTTTAAATGTATAGCTCATCACAATGATTTTGAATATTGCCATCAAGGACTTCATTATTTCTGTGGACACACATGGGCACTTATTATGTCCAGGTATTTCAATATATAGTCTTAAAATCATAAGACAACTGTTACTTAGAACATTTTTACTTTTATTTTTAATTGGGAAAGGAAAAATCATTAAACCAGTTTTCTAAAAAGGGAAAAGGGGAAGTGGTGGAGCTGTATGAGCAACAGTGTAGCCAGCAGGTTGACGGGAACGATCATTCCCCTCTGTTCAACATGTGTGAGGTGGCAATATTTTGCTTTTGGGCTCCCTAGAAAAAGAAAAATAGTGACCACTGGAGCAAGTCCAATGGAGAGCTGCCAAAATGGTTGGAGGCTGGAGTACTTGGTGTGCAATGAGAGGCTGAGAGAGCTGGGTTTGTTTATCTGTGAGGTGAGATGAAAGGGAAACCTTGTTGCTTCCTATGGTAGGGTGTAGGGGAAGTGGACCCAGACTTCTCAGAAGACCATGGCTACAGGACAGTAGGCAATAGTCACAAGTTGCAACAAGGGAAAATCTGACCAGATATTAGAAGAAAAAAGTTCACCATGAGGGTGATTGAACACTGGCACAGATTATCCGGGGAGGCTGAGAAATCTTCATCGTTGGAGATGCTCAAAACTCAATGAGGCAAGGCCCTGTGCTCTCTGAGCTAGTTGACCCTTCTCTGAGTGGGCTTTCTACCAGGTGGCCTGCCAACTTCAGCAGTTCTGTGACTCTGTGGAGTAACTTATTCAAGCCTAAGCTAAACCTATAAGCTTTTCTTTACTGGCTTATCTGCCCTTTCTTTGTTGGTTTTTTTTTTTTTTTTCTGGTTTTCCAGTGTAGTCAAAATAACATACCTAAAATTTAAACACAACTCTTGTGCATTTTTACAGCCTGAAATTCAAGGTTCTTGTCTCCATTGCTAAACGTCTCCAAGGTATTATCCTGTTTACATCATCATCTCTGTCAAGAATTAATGTGGTCCAGTTCTCTCTGACCTAATCCACTAGATTTATCCCACATTAAGTACAACTGAAAAAATTAAAATATGTCTGTTCAAAGGAGCCAAGAGCTGTTTCTTTTATTTCGGAGAAAGCCTTTGATCTAATGAACTGAACTCTCTGAAAAAGTTTGCGTAGGGCAAAAAACTTCCAAGCATGAGTAGAATAGTTTTGGTTTATTGCAAATGAACGAGTCATCATGAAGAAATGGCAACTGAGAGACACTCAGAGCCTGTTTTTGCCACTGGTGTTAACAACACAAGGAACCAACTATGGTAGTAATAGAATAAGAGTATTTTCTATATGAATATCAGAATATACGTCACTGAGCCATAGATAACCTTTTCTAAAAATCAAGAAAATCGAGCAGATCTTAGTAAAATATAAGATTCATTGTGATAAATTCACGATGTTGTGTGTAATAACAAAATACCATAGAACGTATTATGCAGACTGGAATTACACCTGAGTGGCAGATGGGAGTAAAAGACTTGGGGCTTAGAGTGAATAAGGAAGAAAATAAAATTGCCTGTGCAGCAAAATGGGTTCTTCAGATTCTGTCTGGCTTCCTGGAAACTACTGCAGTAAAGAATATAGACTAAGGGAGAGCAGCTTGCATGTGTGTGTTTCAGACAGACATATCTTAGCAACCATGATTTTTAGGGGAGAAACGTTAGACTGGATCAAAGGAGCAGTGAGTTTTGAGTACTTAAAAGACTTTTTTTATGATAGAAGATTTAAATCACTTGTTTCAAAACACCAGACCATAGCGGGAAAGTTTGTGAAGGACTGAATCAGTAAAATAAAAAAAAGTGGTTTGTTAAAATGTCATCTTCCAAAACATGCTGCTGAAGGTGGGATGGGCAAACCTATTAACAACTGAGGGAATGCATCCAAAGTCATATTTCAAGGGACAGCAAATTTCCTCCCTTGCCTGTTAATCTTGCTGTGTTGCTAGGACCTGGGAAGACACTTACTCCCTCTGAGTATATCCTATGGGGAGTATTGCGTATCTAACAGACACTGGAGTTGTCTATCCAAGTGAAAGTGAAAATTTGTGAGGTAGCTAGATATAAGAGTAAGAATAACAAGACCCAGAATGATTGTTATAAAATTGCTGTTTATAGTGCAATAAAGATTGCATATAAATGTAATTATTTTCTATAAGGAACCTCGTTTGGTTTTGGTTTGTTTTCTTGAGGATCGTTACATCCAAATTATTTTATGTGAAAAAAAGAGCAGGGGAATGATCAGTCATGCTGTTAGAGGGGGGAAGGTAGCCCTAATGTTCAAATGATAGCTGGGATTTCAGCGGACCTCTCTATAACAGCTTCGCATATTGAAAAATCCTGCTAGGTTCCCTGTAGTACTACAAATCACATTCAGAAAGCTCGCAGATATATATGGGTCATCCTAGCACACCAAACTAAGTTACTGAATTTCACTGGAGAGTAAAACACTCCTCCCATGGTCAAGCCTTGAAAATAATTTCACCAACTCATTTTTTCCCAGACAGTGTCTTTACCTACGTAATTTAACGTTCAGCTTTCCTGCTGCTGTTAAATCTGATAGTGGGATTTCAAATACCGATTAATTACTCAGCATCTAAAATATGTGCAAGTAGGGTGTGTTTTAGTAGGCTATTTTTAGTGGTCAATTCAATATCTACCCTATATACAGACACCCAGGCTCAAAACTTTTCAATTACATTTTATTTCTTTGCAAGAGATTGTGGGGAGAAGAAGAGAGTGCAGCAGAATAAGACATTATTGACCATTTCAGATCAGCCCAGGATTTGCTTTCTTGAGCCTCATAAAGATACTGCTTCCAGTCTTTTGAAAATTCCCACCTCATAAATTCCAGGATATTAACTTCCTTGTCAGGGGATTTATTGAAACCATGCTGACATGCTGTTCACAAACCTGTGATGCCTTTCATAAGAACATGTATCTTTTTACACTATAGTGTGGCTCTTCCAACTCTGTGATTTTGCAGTGGGAGAATCCTTCAGGGCAAATAATCTGGCAGATCTCAGGAAGGAGGTCAGTGTCTGGATAGCATTACATTTTGGATGCTTTTCTGTTGCAATAGCTTTGCCCTTTTTCAGATCTGATCACAGGTCCCCAGTACATAACAACCCTTTGAAAAAGCTTGCATTTAGAAACGAGTATGTCCAGGACACGATCAGGCTGTTTCTTCATTAGGTGGTTCTCTGAGAAGGATAAATTTCTGAAGAAGGCAGCTGCTCACTAAGAAGCATTTTAGTGATGATCATTTTTAACCAAGTTTTGGAAGACAAATACAGTGTTTGTCAATCTGTTTAAAGAGCTTCCCAGGGAGAAGTTTAGAGTGGGTGTTTGTGGGAATTCAGTTTCTGTTTTCACAAGTAAGCGCTGTAAATCCTGTACATAAAGCCACAGAGAATAAGAAATAAATATGTACACTATACTTCAAATTATTAGGTTGAAAGTTCCACATCACTTAGAAAATAATAATTTTATTTAATGAGCATATTACTGAAGATACATAAAGATTGTTTTATCCTATGGTTACTGCTTTGATCATTGATATATATGAACATTGAAAATGTCTTTCGAATCTTATCTTTCTGGGTTTCTCCAGACAAATCTTACTCAAGGCCATGTCAAGGTATAGTCATGCTAAAATCTGGAGAAGGGATTTCCGAATTTCATAGACAGCCTTTTAAGAATATATACTCTCTGTAGTTTACATCTTCAGCTACTTCCTCAAGAAAAAAAACCTCAGGAACATTGGGGCTGAGCCTACTTAGAATGACTTGCACAGAAACGATAAAGTATCATGTAGCTGCTTTGGAAGAAATGATTTCCCCCTGCAGTAGGTCCGGCAGCTGACCTGGGGAGGCCCTATGCATTTGGACTGGTGCATTAGTCCTCCAGAGCAGGATTTCTGTGTCTGTCTGTATTTTGCTGGCATTTATATACTGCCTGTTCCCTCCTTATTTTCTTCAGAAATCCTCCTGACTTGTAGGAGGTTTGCCTTTTTCCTGCACCTGTGCTAAGAAACACAAGCAAACTGAAGGGAGGAAGATTTGTCCTTCTGCACTTTCAGACTTCTGGGGAGGCTGTAGATTATTAGTTATCTTTGTAGGCAGGAAGGCCAGAAAAAAGGGCCCCAAAGCGTTTCAGGCTCCTGCGTGGAGCCAGATGGGTGATACAGGCTCTCTGGGAAGGAAAGGGTGGTAGGTGTAGGAGGTGGGAGAAGGGCAACCGTTGTGTTGAGTAGGCTGGGCTGTTTTGCAGCCAGAGCCACAGCTGTTTTCAACAGGAGAGAGCTCTAAACGCATTAGTGAGCCATTTGGTTCGGAGAGAATAAAAGACGTGAAGAAATTGAAAGGGAAAAACCACACCCCCTTCTTTCACATTTGAACATGCTGAATTTTCAATATAATCCATTAACCTACACATAGCCTTTCATTAGAGCCCTTGGGAGACTGGAATATTTTTGGCAATGTACTGTTATGAAAAATACAAGTAAAAAACCCACATAACTGCCCCCTCTCCAGCAATTGAAGGGGTCATAGGGAAATTCAGATCTTTTCTCTGAGCATACCAAGAAGTCTGTCAAATTACATGCACATCAGGTATGTTTCACTCCATATTTACATGATTTTTGTGAAGAAATATAAAGATCACCCATAATTTACCATAATTTGTCTACTTAGTACTCAATGCATAAGGCATACACAAAGTCTTTTAAACACATGTAATTAGGAAAACAAATACTTTCAGGTTGAGAGAAATAATGCAGTTTTAGTTTGGAAGGTAGTTGGAAAAATAGACAGGATTAAACACAGTTTGAACCAGTAAATTGTTCTTATTTATCACAGAACTATTCCATTAGTTTAATTGAAAGCATCTGCAGTGTAACACAAGAACTTGCTGGTCATTCTAGTTGACATGGTAGCACATTATTTTTCAGTTTCAGCCTGAATTACTGCTATGATGCTCTACATCATTTGCCTTAGTGTATTTTTAAGGACCTTCAAGATGCCAGTTTTACTGCCTTAGCTACTATCTTCTTAACTCTTGTTTGGGATGACATCAAGGGTGCTTGTGATTAACCATGTCACAAATACCATCAAAATTGTACCAAGCAATATTTTAAACAGGTTTTGAAATACGAAATTGTAAAGTCTCTGATCAAAACCTCTTTGAAAAGTGGAGGAAAATCTTCCCTGCATTTTTACTAGACTTTTTTTAATGTCAGCGTTATCCCATGAAGAAAAAATTAAATATTTCTATTCCCATTTCTGTTCATTAATCTAAGCAGAGAAGAAAGCATAATAATCCTGATGGAGGTTTTTTTTTTACAAAATACTTCCTTCCAGATACCTGTTTGAAGGCAATACAGTTCACTTAGAGAAGGTGCCACAAATTTGTGGAGAAAGTAAAACTGGAAACATTTTCAGTTTTATATGTAATAGGTGAGATTTTTCCTCTGCTGAAATCATTCTGATTTCTCCTGCGGAACGTGGATTTTCATACAGACAATACTTTTTAAATTTAATACTGAGATCTTGTATTGTTTAACATGTAAACTCTGTATGTTCAATATTTTACCAGCAGATAATGTTTGAGGACTAATCAGACATTGCAGAGGAGCTATACAAATATAATAAAAGATATCTGAGTGTCATTAGAGCACTGGTACAGTAATTATGTTTTTAAAATACTGTATTCAAAGCTTTATTTTTGCTTGAAAGCCACCTCTTATATAACTAGATAAACACGTTTTCCTCTATGGCCACTGGTTAAGAATGACACCTTTTAACCATTTCATCTATGAAGTGTGTTTTGGCCACATTTAAAGAAATCCATGGTGAAAATAAGCTGGGAGGAAGCCTCAGATGGAAGTATGTGCTATTTTTTCCATTTCGTTATTTGTTGTAGCTAACAGATGCTATACAAATGTATTATCAGCAGCCATACCTTGTTGCAGCAATATTTTATCTTTCTTTCTAATAGCTATTTTTATAACTTCCAACAGTTCTTTGTGAGTTCAGAATTTCTAGTATCAGCTGCTGGATAAGAAAATTTCATTGATTTTCCACAAGGTGGCATGTAAGAGTCAGTCTGGCTGTATTTTAATTAATATAATTCAGTTAATATACACTTTGTATATGTCAAATGCATGTGCGTCCTGCACCTGGGGAGGAAGAATGTCAGGCACCTATATAGGTTAGGGGTGGACCTGCTGGAAAGCAGTTCTGAAGAAAAGGATCTGGGGGTCTTGGTAGACAGTAAATTATCCATGAGCAAGCAACGTGCCCTTGTCGCCAAGAAGGCCAATGGAATTCTGGGCTGCATAGGGAAGAGTGTGGCCAGCAGGCCAAGGGAGGTCATTCTGCCCCTCTACTCTGCACTGGTGAGGCCACAACTGGAATACTGTGTCCAGTTTTGGGCTCCCCAGTTCAAGAGAGACAGGGAACTACTGGAGAGAGTCCAGCATAGGGCAACAAAGATGATTGAGGGACTGGAGCATCTCCCTTATGAGGAAAGGCTGAGAGAGCTGGGACTCTTTAGCCTGGAGAAGAGAAGGCTGAGGGGAGACCTTATTACTGTTTACAAGTATCTAAAGGGGGGGTTGAAGGAGGATGGAGCCAGACTCTTTTCAATGGTTCCCAGTGACAGGCCGAGGGGCAATGGGCACAAGTTAGAACACAGGAAGTTCCGTTCAAATACACGGAAAAACTTCTTTACGGTGAGGGTGACAGAGCACTGGAAGAGGCTGCCCAGGGAGGTTGTGGAGTCTCCTTCTCTGGAGACTTTCAAGACCCGCCTGGATGCAGCCCTGAGTAATGTGCTCTAGGCAATCCTGCTTTAGCAGGGGAGTTGGACTAGATGATCTCTAGAGGTCCCTTCCAACTCTGACGCTTCCGTGATTCCATGATTCCGTGAATACGTTCATAGGACAGAGTATACCGTGATTGGCTATTTAAATACAGCATAACAAGTGATGCTCTATCACTAGCTAAATTATAGAGTTGGCTACTGTTGCATAATTTACAGAATAACTCATCAAAATAAAATCTAACCTAAGCATCTCACAGTTACTTGTATCATTAAATGAGATTAAAACCTGATTCAGAGAATGAGATTCTGTGGAATTGTCCAGTTCCTTTATAAGAAATTACTTATTCATTATTCATTGTCATTTATTTATGCTTACATTTTATGGAAGACAAAGATCAGTATCAATGTATCTTTCTTTAATGTAGATAAATAATTTTTAAAGCTAGCATTTAATTATTATTAAAAACTCTTCATACAGTCATTCAGTTTGTGAGTTACTGAGCAGTTTCTGTTCAAGAGAACTTCCTATTCAAAACAAGCAATAGTTCTGACCTAAGCTGCCTTACAAGCACAAACTAGTCGTGATTTTTCAGATCTAATAATGTTTAGCTGATGATTGGTTTCTTCCAGTGTTGCAGATCTACACATTCTCTAACTGTCCTAGTACTGCAGTAAATCAAAGAAATAAAATCTGCTAAACGAGCACCAAAAAGTTGCTACTGTAGTATTTTTTCCATCTTATTTAGAAGCTAAGTGGACAGGAAATCTGAGAAACTGTGCTTATAACAGATTTTCAGCAAAAGAGAGTTTTGGCATCTGAAAAACTGGGCACTGATCAGAACTGAGTGATCTCCTGCAATTTGAATGCGATTCATCCTGGGCTCCGTCATGGGGACAAGAGCTAGATGTTTGAACCCGTAAAGCTGTTAGTATTATTCTAGGGACACAAAAACAGGTATAAATTTGATATTGTTGGTTGGTTGGTAAGGTTCAGCCATCTCCAGCATCTTTTTGCATCTTTTGTATAAGGCAGAAGTTGTGCTTTTCAGCCTGCTGAGACATTTGCCCATCGCAGTCTGCAGAACTGCCTTTGGAACTTTCCCCTCGCAGTCTCTCTCTGGACCCAGGGGGACAGATAACTCATTTTATCCATGGCAGTTGGAGAAAAAAATATGTTCACGTTGTGGAGAATGATCTCATTCTTCCCACAAATATGTAAATTTTGTGGCCAGATAAACAAAGTTTTCATATTTACAATATGAACCAACTTTAGAGACATTTCTTATTTTTAAATTTGAGGAACAAAGCAATCCATACGTTGATCAATACAGTGAATAATAAACTGTAGGCTTAGACGAATCATACCAAGAAAGAAAATGGCATTTTAACCAGACTGCAAACACTGTACACAAGACAACTAATTTTGCAATCACTCTGCAGTGGATCTCTGCCTCTTTCTACAAATGTGAAATACAATCTAGCAGTACATGGTAATGTTCTCAAGTCCATATCAAAGACATATAATTGTTTGCCATCTGCTAGGAAAAGTTCCCTGAAAAATATCTTGCCTTTTTAATTTCACTACTCAGGAAGATTCTTTTCCTACGGATGGTGGAAGAGAAACATCATCTTAAGTCATCAGGGGACATCTATAATCGTATCTATGCCAAAGATGGCTTAGCAAAATGTACATGGAACAAGAAGGAAGAAAATAAACAACACGCCTTTGGCAACCAAATTCTAAATTCAGTCATAAGCAACAGAGAATATTTGTTTTTGTTGCTGTTGGTTTGGAAGGGAGCTTAAAG
>VYZM01004375.1:106950-137376 GCA_013398915.1 Dromas ardeola | reverse complement strand
AAATTGCACAAGTTTGCAGAATGTGATAGATGAAACAGAGCTCAGGGTGTTACCTAATAAGGAACAGCAGACAAACAAAGAGCAAGTGTGCTGCTTTTCATAGATGAATACACCCAGATCACCAGCTCTCACTGTTACAATGGCCATTGACACCCATTAGTTGACAGCTGTGAATATCTTTACTTCTGTCAGTCCCTTCCTGCATACATAAGAGTGGCTCCTGGTTCATCAGTTCTTGCCCCAACCTGTCTCGTGGATTTATAGCTTCTGATTATGATCGTCTTTACAATGTTGTGCAGTTAATTAAAATATATGTGCATTCTGCTCCTTGTGTGACTGAGAGCAGAATCGTGCCCACAGGCTCTAGTTTCTTTCACATTACAACAAAACACGTTTCTATCGTTTTTGAGCAGAGATGTCTGGTTTTGCCTCATGTCCTCTGCCTGTTGCTCATGTTGGCCTAACTCTTTACAACTGATTTTACAAATGGCTTTTAATTAAAAAAGATGTTATGCAGTTCCTTGTGCCACTCTCTTATCTTTCCCTCGTGATCCTAACTGTCAGAGACAGAATGTTTTGGAATTTTAATTTCATTTTATTGCAAAGTTCTTTCCAGTTTTGTCCTTAATCCCTGTAGCCAGTTATTGAGTAGCTGGAAGCTGGAAATAATATGTAATTTGGTTAATCAGGTGATTTTGCAAGTCTCCTGTATCAAAGAACACATGGTAGAATTATGCCATATAATGTTGACTGAGCTAGAAGCTAAATAATAACCTTTTGAAATAATTTTTTGCCTGCTGTTTTATAGAGAGACTTCCCCTTCTCTGCTCTTATGCTGTTGCAGTTAGCCTGCGAAAGCAGATCTATGGAAAATAGGCTTTGTAATGGTTTCTTGCCTCCTGAAAAAGGGAAAAGTGTGGGCCCAGGTATGAAGTTTTAATGTCTCAAGCCCAGGGTGGCTGTTCTGCTTTAGAAAAAAAAGAGACATAAACTTAATTTGATGTATGTGCCTCCTTCAGCTGAAAGGAGGGGTTGAGTCTTGATCCACAATATTTTAAGAGGATACTTAAAGGCTAAATTTGATTCCTTCTTCATATCCGTTATTCCTCTGAACCTCTGGATGCTTAGTGCAAAGTGAGAGAAGATTAAAACAAGAGGTTTTGCAGTCTTACAAAACATAGGTGCAATGCTGCGTGACTTTCAGTGTTGCATACAAGCATATTCGCTTTCTGTGTATACCTAGGCTCTAGAGAGTACTGACTTTGGCAGGGTGTTCACCAAAAGAAACATGAGTGAGAAAAGTAGATTTTGTTAACTACATCACACGATTTTATGACTTCAAATGCTTTTATACATGGACTAACAGTATGGGGTTCTGGTTCACCGAGGAGGTTTGTTGGCAGTATTCTAATAAAAATAATAAGTAATAATAGTAAAAGACAGAGGTAAATAAACTGCAAATGGACAAAATAATGACAAGTTATCAAGAGAATAGTATTACTAGAGTCAATATGGTTGCTGTTTTTGTCACATTTGAGTGAAAACTTTTGATTCTCACCCAGATTTATAGTTGCCTTAGCTTAATCCATTTATTATTTCCTAAATTACAATTTCTAAGAATAATGATTAAATCTGAAATATATCTGAGTTGCTCACTCAGAATATTTGCGACTGGGGCACCCTTGTTAACAGGACAGAGAGATGTCATGGCTTTCAATTATGGGAAGTAGCACTTAGCCGGAGGTTTCTAGTAAAAACTCTTAGGACTGGGAATTATGTTTCTCAGTGTTCCTTTTTTTCAACGTCCGTTTCTTGTATTTGCTTAAAAACTACTTTTGCAGCAAACGTCTCAACCAGCAGATTCTTCTGAGAGCGAATTTGTAAAGGCAAACACTAAGGCTTTCTCCGGACTGACTTGAAGTTATTTTTTTTCTATAACCAGATAACAAAAAAAAATGCTATCTTACTCAAAAATCCTAACAGCAGACAAAACATGTTCACTATTTCCCGAGAAGTACTGAAGTACCCAGGTAAGGTCAGATC
This sequence comes from Dromas ardeola, assembly GCA_013398915.1. Taxonomy (NCBI): domain Eukaryota; kingdom Metazoa; phylum Chordata; class Aves; order Charadriiformes; family Dromadidae; genus Dromas; species Dromas ardeola. Next base: position 135,333 of record VYZM01004375.1, on the reverse strand, counting down.
TGTACTCTGCCCCTGCTGTTGACCTCATCAGTTTGACCTTGTGCTAACTCTGAAAGTGCTCTGTTTATACTATATTTTTGGCACAAATCGATTAATGTATTGTAGTTATCTGTATGTAAAACACTTCTTTGCCATGTAAGGCAACCACTGAAAAAGGAACTTATACGACTCATCCACTTAGGGATGCTATCAGACTGCCCCAAAAACAAAAACTGCATGTTAGAAAATCGCACTTGTCTGTCCCATTTTGCTTGTCATGGAGAAAGTGTCAACAGGAACACAACTATAGTTGCAAAACTGTACACAGGCACAAGTAAAAGCTCTGACTACACTATGGGAAAAGAATCCAAAATGGTTTGCCTTTCCCAGTCACCAACAGAAGCAGAAGCAATATGAATTATAGAGAAACTATTTCTTTTCCCTGCAGAAATTTGTGATGTGTTTGGCTGACAGAGGCACCGATTTACATCCTCGCGCTGCTACAGTACCTGTCCTGCATTTGGCCTATGGTAGATATACATTCTCTAGAATAGTGTTTCAGATGTTTACACATGTATAACACACATCCCAAAAGCTTACATTGCAGCCAGCCTTCTGCTGATGCTGTCACACGTCAAGTAGTTAAGACATTGAAGATATTAACAAAACATGCGTCATGTAACTGAAATGCAATATAAAATATTGTCTTTTATGGAATAACAGTTCAGAAAAAGAGCAGCAATAAGCTTTTCACTCTAAAGTGTACATACATCCTGTTTATAAAATGCAATGCAGATATCAAAATGCATGCTAATGTCTCCAACGTCTGCAGTAATTTCATGGCATGAGCTTCCAATGAGCTTCTGTGACATTGCCACTAGTTTTTCTTATTAAGAAAAATTATTTCTACATTCCATCGTGCCAATTTCTGGAGGTATGCACTAAGGAGCTAGTGTACAGTAACTCAAATTAGATACAGCGTGTCTCTGCTTAATTTACTTCGTGCTGTTAATTACTCATCTAGAGAGGTTTTGATGACGCCACATTTAATAATCCAGATCTGTCTATGTTATAAACACACATTTAAACTGCGTGGAACTTATTTTGTTTTGGTACATGATTGGTAACAGTACCCTAGGAATTTCATGTAAGAGGATGTTGAATAAGCTGATTTTTACTAGTGCTCCTGCCAATAACAGATTGATAGTGTAGAAGGCTTCCCTAGGAGGCACTTCTTCCTGCCAAGACTCTTCTGCGGAGAGCAAAGTCACTTAATCCCTAGGTCGTTTTCATTTTGCAGTTTAGAACAAACGGTCCAGTCACATGTAGTCATAGACTTAACATGTACTTGCAAAGAGCAATGCTACAGAGGCAGTTCCTACACTTTGCTCACATCCCACCTTTGTCTGTATTTCACCGTCCTTTGCTGGAAAATAACATTGATTGATCGGAATAAAAGGTACCTCCTGGCAAAGAGTACTGGCAAGCTACAAGTGGGGTGAAAATCCCCTGCCTAAACACCAGAGCTGAAAAAGGGTAGATGTAAACATTTTCAAATGGTGTTTCAATATGATGATGCAGTTCTACTTGGGCTGTTTCCATGTTTCAAGTTAAATACGTATTCCAGTACTTGCTGAATTATAGCCAAAGATTTTGTCTGTCTATAAGGTGTTTCACAAAATCACATTGGTGATGATTTCATTAATCTTTCAGATAATTTGCTTACACCTGATGTTCCCCTGCCAGTACTGTGGGTGCAATAAGGATTCCTGCTCTCCACGCCCAAGAACTACAACCCAGAACATATTTCTTCAGCCAGCCAGTCATGTCCAACATGGTCTGTTGCCCTCCATATGTGTCCTGTAGACCAGGGACAGCTGGTTAAGTAATAATTCCTGCTACATTCTGTCAGATCACAAGATTTCAACCTATAGGGATATTTTTAAAAGATAAAGTTAAGCATTTATAAACACAAATATACTGCACTTCAATGAAGAAGACAGTCGTTCAGTTGTGCTTTTAGGGGCTTAGTCTAACAAGGGCAGAAACTTGTTGATTTTCTTGACAGTTTTTCATCAGCCATGAAGATGAAAGTGAAGACTATGCAGAGAGCAGTATTTTAACTACTGCATAAGGAAATGTGCTCAACTTTTTATTTAAATGCAAATAAGCAAGAAGGAGGAAGACTTGCAATTGATTTTACAAATTTAACAAATAACTTCAAAAATAATTGTGTTCATCTACACAGTTTCCCTCTCATCATGACCTGTACTTTAGAGTCCTATTTATTGTTCTGAAATCCATAGGAATAGCAAAGTGTTCGAGCAGGAAAAAAAAAAAAAAGATTAGGAGATAAAACTGAAATGATGTCAGTATACAAGAGGGTTGTACAAAATACCAAGAAATCTTGTCATTTCTTTATCCAGAGTATTGACATTGCAAACATATTGCAGTACAAAATGTGCACTTTTTGAAAGCAATGAGAATGATTTCCTGGGACTTACTTCCAAACTCTTATTAATCATAACAAACTGACCACAGAGACTGACTGTCAGAAAGAATGCAATTGTTTCCATAATAATCTCTCATAATACTTGAAAAATAACACCACAGTCTAATAAGTCTTATAACCAATGAGGTTTCTCAGTTCCTTTATCTATGTGTTAGGGGAAAAGTTGCTGCTCCTTCATTATTAAATAATATTCAACAGTTTTGATTTTATATTTCTAAGGCAACAATTTGGCTTACATCAGTTTTGAGACATTTAATTTTTCCTTTTACATAGGTTGGAACATTTCCCTTTTAGTTCCTCTATGATGACATTTTTTGGTCTCCCGAGGACATGAAATAGAATTTTTATTCATATACTTCCTCTTTTGAAAGAGTATGCTTGTCTTCATGTTTCTTATCTGTGAACACTCTGTAACCTGTTCCTAATAAACTGGTCTCAGTTTCACATATTACAATAGTCCATTGTGTTGTTCTTGACCTTGGCCTACTGAAGTGTCCCTTAAAAGTGCAAATAAAATTTAACTAGTCAACAAACGAGGTGCTGTTCTGTCCTCCATAGCATTTTTTTAAGGTTTTAATTCAGCACTTATTTCAGGACCTCTTTGACTGGTACGTTCACATATTTTACTTGTTTAGTTGTCCATTTGTATTTGAGCAATAAAGAGAAGATCTCTCATGGATTGTACCACTCATAGTCAAGCGGTCCTCTAAATTTCTGGCAGCCTACTAATCCATTTTCTGTTACCAGTGTTTAGATGACCTTTCTTTTTTGGGTGGAGGGGGAAAACTAAACCCATCCAAAAAGCCTCAACCCACTATGTAGGAAATTATATGACAATTTCCATACTAGGAAAAAATTAAACTAATGGTCTAGATATTTTAGTATTAGGCTCCCCCAGAGTAATGATACAGAGTGAAGTTCTTAGAAAGACTGATATATATCCAAACATATCCATAGTTACTTTCTTATCCAAAAGTGTTTCAAAGTAGCATAAATGGTCCCATGGGTTTTTTTAGCATCTATTCCATTTAACAAAATTAAAAGTGCAAAATTGTGTTACTACGTCCTGCAGTAGCTTTGTTTTAGGATTTCTTTCATAGATACAAAGATGAGACTCAGGTGTAAAGACAGAGAACAGATCCATATTTTATTAGCAAGAAAGAGCTTAACATATAACCTCCCTCTTAAGTTACCAGATTTCATCATACAACACAAACCACTTTTGTACCATTACTCCAGTTGGGAAGCCCATTCCAGAATTTCATTTCTCTGGTAAACTCAAATGAAGCAACCAGGGAGGGAAGTTTGATTGACATACTTCCTCAGCAGTAGCTTATACACTAAGAGCAATATTTTTAAGCAAAACTTACGCAAAACTTCCTTTAAATTGAATGCGGTCACATTTTCACATAACAACACCACCTAACAAAACTCCTAATTCTTGCAATTGTTTATTTTATACCTAGACCCCACTCAGCTAATGGGAATAGGCTTTCACTGTGTTTCTGAAACTGTCATATTTTTAATCATTTATACTTCAGCATCGAAAGGACTTGACTAGATTGAGATATAAAAGTGTTAGACATTGTGCAAAGATATGTTAAATGAGAGTCCCAGCCTTGTACATCACAAAGAGCCTGCAACATTGAATATTCTGAGTTTTGTACAACCTTCAGCTAAAGATATCTGATTCTTTGTGGACTATAGACCCAAGAGATTGGAGATGTCTGCCTCTGTCAAGCCGGCAGGAATTAATTTATTCTGATAAATGCAAAAATGTTAGCTTTTTAAGTCTTCAAGGCTATATCACAAACAGGGCATTTGCCTTTGATCCAAAATAAATCAAGATACCTGTTCTAAGGAGTAGCATAATTTAATTATTTATTCATTCCTTATTCTCCCCCTTTCTCACTAAAGGGCTATTAACAAAATATGGGATTTTTAAAAAACTTCACATGAAATATATTGAGTCTTTTTGAAGAAGGACTTGCTTACTTTGAATATAGTGAAATATCATTCATGGTTCTTCTAAAAGCACGCAGCCTATGAGAGCACGGTCGTTACTCTGAGAAGGCTCACACTTCTACACTGTCTACACCAGTAGCAACTGATAAACTGCCCTGAATAACAGGAGATGCTTCATATTTTGCAGTGTCAGGACACATGGGCAACATTTCAAAGAGGTATCTATACCGAACTAAGTTGTCTGTAGTGGTTGGCACAGCAGGAGGTAGAGAAAGGTGGACCAGTTCCAGCCCTGTGATTATGAGAAACAGATCTCCTCCGCTTTTCTGCACCTCCCTTCACATTCTGCTCTGCTGACAGACCCCACTAAATTGTGTTGTTGGGAATAAAGACCTTCATATTTCCTAAACCATGGGTACTTAAGAGTGAAGTTTTGCCTTTCCTCATGCAATACTACTCCCTGTTGCACAAATGGGGACCAGAATCCAGAGCCATCAAACAAAAATTTCCTTATGCAGGAATTTCTCTCCTAGGTGCCTCTAGCCTAATTATTACCTCTTTCTGCCAAACTGATTAAAGGTTTTGACCTACTGGGTTTTTTGCCCCTTTCAAAACAAAAAAGCTCCCACAGAAGCAAAGGCACATTATCAGAACGTGGAAGAGCTGTATTGCTTGTTTTTACCATACTAGGTGGATTTTTGAGTGGAAAGAAATAATTATTTGCAATCACAGCACACTAAAAAAGTCTGAAAGAGAGTAACAAACGTGCTCATAACATGCAAAACAAACATGAAAATCACTGGGTTTATGACTTATTGCAAGATTCTCAGATGTTTCACATATAGGAGCAGCTAAGCTGACCTATGATTTCACGCTGACATCATACAGATATGACAGTTTCTCTTGAATGGGAGAGCAGATAAAACTCAGCACTGGCAGATTTGACATTCAACGTGCAAGATGTGGAAAAGCAAATCCATTTCTCCACAAATCAAAGAAAATGTTTGCACCAATTTTTGGGTCATGAAGCTTCTGGGTTATGCCCAGTCTGATTCAAAGTCCATCACTTTTTTCATGTCGACCCCACTTAATGGTTTTTATTCACCGCTGCTGTCATGGAGAATATGTCATTCACACATCTTCCCTTTTCAGTCAGCTATTTAAAATAGCGTGCAAAATGGGTTTTGAAAATGAATGTTATATCCTAGTTCTAGCAGTAATCCAGGGCCAGGTCAGTTATTTTAACAAAACAAACAAACAAACACACAAACAAACAAACAGCCCTACCAACTTGTGGTAGTAGATTTGGGAAAGGGCATTTCCAGTAGATAAAGTGAAATAGACTGAATGGTACTGGGGAATATAAGGCAGGTTGTTTTTCAGCCTCTCCCTGCCTTCAAGATCTCCTTCCCTGTGAAGCAGGAACAGTCTCTCTCATTACACCACCTCCTGGAAGTCTGCCACAAAATTCCTGGGGAGAAGTTCGCTTGCAGTGGCACGAGTTTTAACTAGTGGTCCAGAGGGGCCCAAAAGATGAGAGTTTTTACTTTTATTTGCCCATTAGAAGTGAAGACCCCACAACACAGGAAATGTCTAAAATACAACTGAACAATTGCATCTTGGACAATCCACAAAAATAGAATAATATTTTCCTAATTTTGAAAGACTGTTCTGTAATCCTGCTGAGATACTGCCACCAATTTTTAACTCAGTTTTTGCCTGTAATCAAACAGAAATAAAAAACTGTAATTTTCCAAGTTCTCATACATAATTTTATCATTAACAAAATGCAAGTTGTTCACATCAGTTTGTCAGACAGACATTTTGAGAGAACCTTTAAGATATTTTGAGAAGTTGAATTATCTAACAGATCAGTGAGGAAAAAGGGAGAAGAAAATATTCATAGTTCATAGCTATGTTTTATTTCTTTTCTATTACAGTTACTGGGGAGCATTAGTCCAGCCAGAAAACTATTTTGAACAGAAGAGTGAACAATGACTCACAGACCATAACTTGAGTTTCTGCGACAGCTTTGATGTCACCTTGACCAAAAAAACTGTCATAATTTTTTAAAGTCATTCCTCCTTTGTTGTTACAGAATCCTGAATCTTTATTCTTTGGACTACAACACATTCACGTTTCATGGCATTGAGCAGTTTTTAAGTGCTTGGTTTAGAGAACAAGCTACTCACATAGTTAAAAAAAAACTTTTTTCAAGTTTTTCTGGAACTTGTTTTCCTACTGAAGAGAATCAATGAGTTCAGGCTCCCATGGATTTAAACAAAAAAAGTTTAGTATTTAATATACCCAGTTAATATACCCTTTTTGTGTACAAAACACATGCATAGAAATAAATATAACACCTCTTGAAAAGGCAAGAATTAATATTCTGTATTCACTAATTAAAGCTGAATCCATGGCACAGATTGCCACTTCTAAGTTTTATTTTTAATTTTTTGAATTCAGAAATTTGTAGTTCATTCCCATTACTTATAGATCAGCTAGGTATTTGAAACTGAGCTATACTGGGAATGCACAAATTCAGTGGCTGTTTGTGAAGTATTTAAGCTGAGTTCTCCTTTCCACAATAAGGCACCTGACTTCATAGAAGATCAGCTCCCTCAGTGCAAGCACGAGGTCGTTTTGCTTAATGATGGCCTTACTTGTATAAATAGGCAATTTAGGGATTTGAATAAGAGAAAATATAGTTAAAATAAAAAGGTCAGTAAGCATCTTACTCTGAAATCTATACAAGCTACTAGAACTGAAATAAAATTGTCCACAATGAGATTTTTTTAGCAAAAGAACAGTAGTTTTTTTCTACTCAGCTGAAGTAGTTAGAATATATGCACCTTTGACAACAACAAATCAAGTAATGTCGTTTTACAGTTTACCAAATAATGAAGAAACACAGCTTTAACAAATCATTCTCCTGAAATATAGAAAACATGACTAGGTTATTTCTCTAATATTTAGTCAATATTTAGACATTAAAGTAAGGGGATATGTTTCCGTTTATACTAATAATAGCAAAAAGCAATTTTTAAATATTGTCACACGTTTCTTCCCCTTAACTCTCTGCTCTGGTTTTATTTCACTTCAGAAAATTCGTTTATCTTTAGCTTTCATTTTGTTTCTGTACCATATTCTTACAGTGCATTGTTGAGATAAATCTGTAAGACTAACATTACCAGAATATCTGAAACAACATACTCCCTGCAACTCACCTCCTACTTCCTAATAATTAGAAAGTTCAATATATTGGTTTGTTTTAAAATTTTTTTTCATTAAGTTTGATCCTCAATACTGTAGCTTAAATGATAGATACAGTTCTGTATCTCTTTCCTCAGTTATTGCACCTCACTTAGTGATTTCACTGAGGACTTAATATTTCCTGAGAAAGGATGAGAACTCAGATCAAATTTCAACTATTTGATTGCAAATCATTTATTTTACCAAAACTACCTATATAGATTAATCCACATAGTAAGGTTATATGCCTATCAGTCCTTTCTTCAAAGCTCTACAGTTTTGGATAGAAATGGTAATATTCTGCCATACAATTTACCACTGGGTCAAAGAATTCATCAAGTTCAAAAATTGCTTAGTCTGTAGAACCAGATTCTGCTACAACAGGTAAGCTAAAAAACCTGGTCCGTCAGATCCCAAGCTGTGAAGAACCACTCACATCATGCAGGTAACCAACACTGTTAATTATCTTCCAATGATTAAGAAAATTCAACTTCTGAGGGTGCAAAAGTAAAGAGAGTGCTCCAGGATACAGTAAGACAGATTATTGCAGTGATAGCCATATCACGTTTCAGTACAAGGGCTTTCAACACAGTTCAGAAAAGCAGGAATTCCTGTTGTATTTAACAATAACAAAACAGGAATTGCAGTGAGGGGCTGAGTTTACTTCCACTGCACATCAATGCAGTGGGATTTTTACACACTCTAGAGTGAGGTCTTACTTTAAATCACACAAGGATGTTTATTCACCAAACTACTGAATTTATTTGGGACTGTATAAAACTCCATATTCTAATTTTATTATGGTCTTAGACCCAAAGACATAGGTTAAGTGTAGGTCTGCATGATTCATATCTCTTATTTTTCAACACATATTTGAAAGGAGTGATAAACAAAATGGCAAGAGTGACAAACACCTTAACTACATTGGTATTAAAATGCTGTACTGCAATGCAGGATTTACAATCTGTGGCAATTAGTGTTTGACAAAAAAGATTAATAACAGGGATCTTTTTTCCGATGTATATTCGATAGAATTTAACACTAATATTGATTTTGAATAAGGATGGCAATACAGCAACTGTAAAAATACTGGAAGGAAACTTATTAGGGAGTAATTCAATCAAGTGACTACCTGTTTGCAACCATTTTTCTTCTAAGTATTTTTTTGAGACCTTTATAAATTGGTCATAAGAAGTGTGTTTCAAATGGAACTCAGTGTGCCAGAATTTAGTCTAATAAATTCTAATGATACTTTTGATAATGTATCATTTTCATTATTATTAATATGTTTTCCTTTATTCTATGCAAAGATGCAGTGTAAAAATAATCTTTATATGTAGACATACATCAGACACAGACACAAGATTGTTTCTGCACTTTTCATTAATGAATTTTTACTTCCTAAAAAGAAACAGCACTTTTTGCAGTATCTATTAATAAAAGGAAATTATTTTTGTAGTATTGCTGTCAGGAAAGCTGGACTCCGTATTTATTTACCTGGAAACATAGTTTTTATTTTATTTTGTGACAAGCAATTATACCTCCCTATATTTTTTTGAAATTTAACAGACGACTATGATGCTTTCCCTGTGTAGCACTAGCATTTACAGCAGAACTACACAAGCCAATATTTTTCTTGATGTTTGCATGTTTTTTTTACAATCTGGTAGAGATTACCTGGAAGATTAAAAACAAGATAACTTTCTCATAAACATGTAGGAATGTTAATGGAAGGGTAGGAAGCATATAAAAGTAGTTTATACAAACCTGGATTGAAACCAAGATTGATATTTTGATCTGGTGTGAAATAATAACCCAATTAAAACAAACAAACAAACAAACAAACAACAATTAAAAAATAAAAATTAAAAAATAAAAATTAAAAAAAAAAAAACAAACAAAAAAACATTTTTGCTAGAAAAAGGTGAAATCTTCCTTTTTTGAAGCCACGTGCGATGTGGACAATGTTGTGACTGTTCGAGAGGCTTTGGGGGATGTATGAAAAACAGTGGGATAAGCACCCAGCAGAGAGAAGCTGCAGACCATACTGCTCCAGGCGCACAGCTGCATCCTCAGCTGGCGGGCATCAGCTATGCTGTTGACTATGCATCTCTGAGGCCAGCTGCTATGGAGGCATCTGTCCTCTTTCTTGCCCCCTTCCCTGCAGCCCTGATGGAGAGACCAACGCCTTTGCACCACGGCGCTGTGGATGCCCTCTCTCCCCCTCCACAATCCCATGCGCTGGTTGGATAGAGCTGGAGAGGCGGATAGAGAGCTGTCACCACCAGGTAACATGTGCCACGTCCTTTTTAGAGTCATATGCTGCAAGTCTGTCCTGATTCTACAACCCATACAAGCAAAGGTGCCCCCACTCCAACCACCCACCCTCCCTCCAGTGCACAAGACTAGAAAGGGGACTGGGTCATATATCCCTATGAAGTCTGCTGCCCAGTTCTTCTAGGACAGCCTCTAAGGATTTGTCTATAATGAGACTTTCTGTACAAATATTGTGACTGGTGAAACACATATAGCCATGACAGATGTAGCCTTGATAGCCTGATATAAAATGGTATAAACTGATGTAACTTATTCCTGTTTAAAATTAGGATTATTCATCCCAAAACAAATTACCCTTTGCCTTGCAGCAGTTTACCTACTGTGTACAAAGTAGTGCAAACAACCATGATGTTTATAATTACGATTTATCTTCTGCTTCAGGATGACCTTTATTTTATACACAATTTACCTACAAAGCCAGCATTTACTTGATGCAAGTTAAAATGATAAGACTGAAAATATGTCATCCAGCATTGCAAGCTCCCAAAAATCTTGCTGAGGCGGAAACCAAATTCTCACAATCGAAAAGTCACACACAGTATGCGAAAAGGCCCTATCCTTCCTGAAACAGAGTATTTGGGAAAAGGACAAATGCTTAATAGAGGGTACTAAAATGAATGAGGCTTGGTGAGCTACAGAAAAGGAAAACATGTATTAAAAGAGATTATTCATTAAATAAATATACTCATGGATGTGTATCATGAACTAGATTCAATAAACACTAGAGCACATGTTTAAATGTAAGCACTGACTACAAAGTGTCTTAGGTGCATGCTTAAGTGCTATGCTGAACAGAGATTTTGCACGTGAAGTTATGTTTGTCTGCTTCAGTGACTCACAACCTCTTATATTTGCAGAATTTTCAGAACAAGAATATCTTACTAGTGTTTTACACTCAGGTACTTTTCTCATTGCCATCATTCCTTTTTAACAGTGGAAATGAATGATTGTAAAGAAAACATCCTTGACATAGAAAAAATATTGGGCCTGTACATCCTTTGAAAGCATCCTGTCATGCTGCTTGGAAAAAAGCTAAATGGGGGCAGTAACAGTAGTACTATACAGCTCTGCAACGATTAACAAGGCTAAAAGGATTAACACTTAGTATTTATTTTATGAGGGACACAATGGTATTCTGGAAGATCACACAGAGAAATCACTTGCAAAAAAAAACTGGATTTTTTGACAAATGAAGGTTTCCGTTAGCACTATTTGTAATTTCAGAGCATATGGCTGCTGGCAACCATCGAAAAATGACATCATCTTTGACCCCAGAAATAAAAGTGATAAATATAAGAGGATTATAAACCATTTTCCATAGTGCTTTAATGCTACTTCCTAGCTTGTCAGAAATGATTGCCTTAGAAGCAAAGTAGTAAATATTTAAAAGTCTTCGTTGTTGGCAGATTTAGCTTGTTAACTGTGAAGGCAACATTAGCATAAATATCTTCTAAATAGTATCATTATCGCTCTCTGGCTCTTCGTATGACCAGGGCAGAGCCGAGCTGAGCTCATCACCACCCAACACTGGGCTTGCTATATGTTGTGGAAACCACTTCTTTTCCATGGCCATGGCTTACCCTCCCAGCTTCTTTTTCTTTAGGATACCATTCCCTCGCACTGTGTGTACAAAGCCTCACAGCCATGATGCAGTTTGCACTTGATGCCAACCAAACACGGGCCCCCTTTCCTTTGCAGGCTGTACCCTGGTTGTCCCTGGGGGCATGACTCCACCGTGGAGACACGCGTGGCACACGCCGGCTTGCCAATGCAAAGCGCTTTATCTCCACGGACGATGAGCATTAAGGAAGAGCTGAATATTTTCATGGCCTGTCTCAAAGCATTTCAAGGGGTGGACATTGGGTTTTATGCACTCGTCCAGAGTCCCTGGCCTTTTTCTCCACCTCCTACAAGCTGTAGAGAACAAACACCAGCAGCATTAGAAGACAGCAGTTGCCTGTCGTGGTTTGATTTACTACTTTACGGCATTAATGTTATCCCATGAACTGTTATGCCAAACTATCAGATGCATAGAAACACCAAGATCATGAATAAAAACCAGTGCACTTAATATATTTTTATAAAATATATAAAGTATATAAAAACCTCTCATTTATTTTCCTTTTCATAGGGTGTTAGAATTAAAACCACAGATATTTCAGAAATGTAGCAGCAGGCTATTTATATTAAGGCACATTTTTTCTCCTGGGAAAAGGAGAGAAGGGCTAATATATTATTTCATTCTTGTGTAACCCTACTCTGTTTGTTTGGTTCGTTGGTTTTTTTGTTTATTTCACATATCTGATCAAGCACGGCAGTGTCTGGAATAGCACAGTGTTGAGGACAAAATTTCAAGCGTGTTATATTTAGTGCTGCAGTACTATACGCAGGAGAAGAGCAACGGAATCAAACCTCCAGACTAACTTACTGTACTTGGCTACTGTACATTTCATTAGCTATATGGCTGTCCCATATAGGGAGAATGATTGAAACCAGGGTATCTGCTACGCAGTCCCGGAAAATTACTTTTACAAGGAGCACTTACTCATTTGGAGTTTAAAGACAGCCTTATGTCATTGGCACCAACCAAGAGCAGGATTAAGCCTCACATCAGGACAAACCTCAGCAATGTACTCGCACATCTGCTTGGGCACACGGACTGTGCCCCTGCATTCAAAACTAATATACAATGCATAAAGGACCTTTGCAGAACTGGAGTCACATGGGGTGGACTCTCTACGAACTAAAAACATCTTCCCTGCGTCTGTCCCTGTTTAAGGATAACTTGCATAAGTAAGGTTGCACAAGGCTGAATAGTTACAAATGCAAGACAACAAAGTACATACCTGCATTCTGCAGGAAAAGCGGAGGCCTGATGTTCTAATACAAATAACCTTTGTATTCCTACCAAGTCACTTCGAAATAAACTCGCTAGCACTGAATGAAAGGAGCTTCCACAAAGATCAATTTTAAATAGGAAACATACTGCTCAAAATTCAATTTCAGGGGAAGGTGATTTGAAATAATTAATTTTCTCACATTTCATGTTTGAAACTGATAAGGTATTGCAGTTTTTCACAGAATTATTTTGAATAATTGATGATTGTTTACCAGTGTCAGCTTACCCTTTGATGTTTGTTATATTATTTCTCTTTTAGAAAGCACTTATAGCTGCATAGTGGGATTGTTTTATCATCAGTAAACCGACATATCATAGATTATTGTTTACACAGAGCTCCAGTCCTGATTTCATCAGATCAACAGGAAATATCACATTAAATCTAATAATACTGAGGTGAACATTTTCAGCTTCTTTCAACATTCTGGCCAGAAAGTATGCAGGATCCCCATATCCACATGCACACAGCCCTGGGAAAGTCAAACACTGCATTCTGTCCGATTCATACAATTAACAACATGTCCTCCTACCTATTAAGGGGAAGAGAAATCTCACACTGAAAGAACCACCATTGCTATGTTATTAATTATACCTATATCAAAAAGAACTGGAGACTCAGATGTCAAGACGTTATGCAATAAATTACTCGGTGTTTTCGCCTTTTCTACCAAAGGAGTACAGACTAGAAACTGCTTTGATAATCAGAATTTTATTTGTTTTGTTTTCTTTTGATTAGATTTTTAACTCAGCGTACCTAAACACCAGTCACTAGATGAAAATTCATCTCACATTTAAGAGAAATATACATTTCTAATCACATTTTCACATGGGCTAATAGTGTCCTAAAAAAAAAAATAAATAAAAAAACTGTCCATACGCAACCACCACGATGCAGAAACTAGAAAAGGAACAAAAAAAAGTCTGGTCAGTACCAATTACTCAACATTTATCACGTTACTTTGGGGCCTAGCTTATTAATTTCTTTAATCTTTGAGATTCTCACTGCACTATTTTTATCTAAAACACTCCTCAAGTTTTCAGTTCTTTTTCTCTCTTTGTAAATCTAAGGGAATTTGTCGAAATGACAAAAATGACAAACAATAATTCTTTTTGGATGAGGCTGTCTTTTCTCAGAAGAGATGTGATTAAGTTACAGGGGGGGCCCAAGACCCACCCGTACTGAAGGGGAAGTTACTGTGCTCAGCTTCCCCTGGCTGACTCTCACCTCCTCCCGCTGAATGTTACTATCGCTTCAAATTTTCCAGCTGAGCTTCCTAACGTGTCATTTCCAAAATGAAATCAAATTTGCTCCTTTTGAGCTACCCTGGACCCATGCAGTTTACAGAACATTCATATAAACAGCCTTTCTAATAATATGGGAGGTGCGAACCTCCGGATGGAGAGGAAAGAAAGACACAAGGCTGAGTACAGGCAGGGGGACGATTATGTTTCTCCCTGTTAGAGCTGCTCATAGAGCCTTCACATTTGTCTTCCTCTGTCTTTCACGCTTGCCCCCCTCTATGTACAGCCTCACGGAAAAATAAAATTCCTTTTTTTTATTTGGAATAATCCATTCTGTAGGTAACGACGGTAGTAAAGCATTAAAAAAAAACACAAAAATTTCAGTTCAAGGGCCTAAAATAATATTTGAGGTGAAAATAACTTGCATTAATACCTGTCAAATTAGTTTCTAATCTGGAAAATTTACACATATGTGGTCCTTCGGATGACAGAAAATGAGCCATTAGTACTGATATAACACTTTGCACTGGAGCAGATCCCTCTTCAGGTCTGTGTGTGATGTATACACACAAGCTCGCACACTTAAGTACATGTTTGTGTCTCCATGATCAGCCATTGTGATATGGAGTAACTGCAGACTCGAGTATATGGGAATCGACCAGATGAAAAGGAATAGCTAAGGGATCTGAATTTTGCATATAATACATCATGTAAAGGTTTGGAAACTTCACAGAGAAAAAACAGATGATGCAAAATATAGTACAAGTTTTAAGGAATTAAAATTAAAAGTTGTCCTCTCAAAGCTAAGAAAAGTAGTGTGCTTATATGTCTGTACATAAGTGGTAACTGTAAGAAAGCCAAAAATTGTAAATGGGAATAAGCTAAGAACAAGATCAACTGTCAAAAAAATCTGAACAAAACCAAACCCCAACAGCAAAGAATGGATTGAGACAAGTGAGAACGATCTCATGCAGCTGCCTGATCTAAACTAAAAACTGAACTGAAAACGTGCAACAGCAATGCCTTGTCAACACTAAAACAGAATATGGAGCAAAATGAACAGAGATAATTAGAGGTTTTCAACACCTCTTGCCTAAAGATGATTTTTAGTTGGCAATACCAAAAAGGCTGTGGTGATAGCCAACCAGGCCTATGTATAGATCACCATCTGGAATGCTAAGGCTGGTGGAAAACTTGAGAGCAGATGACTATGCTCAGATCTTACACAGCAACTTTATAAGAGAGAAGCAAGAATGTTACGGACCTTGTCTATTATAAGCTCAAAAAACATCAGCAATCTTCAAACCAATTTCTGCAAAGAACTTCAACTGGAGAATGAGATGAAGGGTCTGGCGCAGGACAGATGGAACAAATGAAAGAAACCAAGAGAAACCTATCTATTTCCCACGCCTCCTAGAATTTTGTTTAGTTTAATTTCCCATTTCAAAGACTAATGATACAAATTAGTCTGGAGAGTTGGGCAGAGAGAAACGTTATGAAATTCAATAAGGGCAAGTGTAGGGTGCTGCACCTGGGGAGGAATAACCCCATGCACCAGTACAGGTTGGGGGCTGACCTGCTGGAGAGCAGCTCGGTGGAAAGAGACCTGGGAGTCCTGGTGGACAACAGGATGACCATGAGCCAGCAATGTGCCCTTGTGGCCAAAAAGGCCAGTGGTCTTCTGGGGTGCATTAAAAAGAGTGTGGCCAGCAGGTCGAGGGAGGTCATCCTCCCCCTCTCCCCTGCCCCGGTGAGGCCGCATCTGGAGTACTGTGTCCAGTTCTGGGCTCCCCGGTTCAAGAAGGACAGGGAACTGCTGGAGAAGGTACAGCAAAGGGCTACAAACATGATTAGGGGACTGGAACATCTCTCTTATGAAGGAAGGCTGAGGGACTTGGGTCTTTTTCATCTGGAAAAAAAGATGGCTGAAGGGGGATCTTTTCAATGCTAATAAATACTTAAAGGGTGGGTGTCAGGAGGATGGGGCCAGGCTCTTTTCAGTGGTGCCCAGTGACAGAACAAGAGGTAATGGGCACAAACTTGAGTATAGGAAGTTCCACATAAACATGAGGAGGAACTTTTTCCTTTAAGGGTGGCAGAGCACTGGAACAGTTTGCCCAGAGAGGTGGTGGAGTCTCCATCTCTGGAGACATTCAAAATCCGCCTGGACACGTTCCTGTGCAACCTGCTCTAAGGTGACCCTGCTCTGGCAGGGGGTTGGACTAGATAATCTCCAGAGGTCCCTTCCAAGCCCTATCACTCTGTGATTCTGTGAAATAAGAATGCAAATGGAGATCCACATGAAAAGCAGAACCTAAATCTGGGTGGACAGCAAGGACTGTTTATAGTTTGAGGTCTCATGCATGCTGTATTCAGCTTTCCTGACTTCAGGACATAATAATGCAATCCTACACTGCTCTTAAATATCTTTTCTGTATGAATTACATTTTTAAATGGTAAAACAGAAAGCTAGTAAGACTAAAAATGTAATATTACTGTCTTGGAAAGGGATTGGCAGCTTCAGTCATGAAAATAAAATTCTAGCATTTCTGACATTTTTATTTTGATTGACTGACAAATAACTTCTTATGGCTTTAAAGCAGAAAATTATATGTATGTTTTTTAGATATAAAATACTCTGGCTAAGTGTTCAAAAATAGCAAACATGCAACCCTGCCAAAATCTCATGTGTCCAAGTATAAGGCATACTGTAAACAGACAAAAAAAACCCACCTTTCAAAACTAAGAAAAAAATAAAGATTTCATAAATGCAACAAACAAAACTAAGACTACTTCACTCATCTACCAACAGACTAACCATTATAAGAGACAGACTTTTGTATGGCTGTACTATTTGAGGATCTCTTTACAAAGAGCTGCACTACGTTTATCTTGTCTATGAGAGAGCTCTGGACCCATAAACAGCATGGCTGTGACAACGGAAGATGCAACCACTCCCTGCTTCTCCCAGCTACATGCTGCCAGATGACATTGCTGCTCCTGGATGACCATCTCATCTAAGCCTAAATTACCCAAATTATCTGCAAAAACCAGGCTCAATAGTAGGCTTTTCTGTCATTTGGCTGAAACAGGTTAGACAACACTCAATCAAACAGCTGTTCCAAGAAATTTCAGGGAAAATTCAAGTCTGCTAGGGAGCCAGTGATCGCAGCTGATAGCATGAACCAATTCACCTAACAGAGATGCTTTACAAACAGGATGTATTTCTACAGGAAGAAAATACTTGTCTTGGAAAGCTGACAATGCAAGTGGACTACGCAAAAAAAAGGGGCACAGAAAAGGGTTGGTATTTTCCCTCTTTTTTCATGCGAGAAATTAAGTAACAGTGGGATTATTCTCTCTGTTCCATGAAACACATTGGGACATAAGTCTGTCCTTAAGCCTTTTGCCAAAATGTGACCTGAGCAATCTGCTTGAGGTCATTCCTGGCAACAGTAAGAGCAAATGCTGTGTTCTGAGTCTCAGACCAGTGTCTTACTAGAAACACAGACTTTCTCTCACCAAAGAACTAGCTGAGCATGGTGCAAAATGTCTGTTAATTTAACTACCCATACTCAAGCTCTTGTTAACTAGTAACGCAGGCAGTGCTGGGCTTTATCACTCTTTAGAAATGTTGGCAACCTTTAGACATGTTTTAGACTAATATTCACTTGGAAAAAACTGTTTTGGGATTTTGGACTTTTGTCTATTTTGGGGAAAGCGCTGGAGTAGTTACTGCAGGACACCTCCCTTCTTCCCTCCCTCAGCATTCATTTCTGGAATGGCATGTTTATATATCTAATATTATTCTGGAAAAACTACGATTTTCACAAAGCAGGGATACAGTGTCCACAGGGGGAGCTACTTCAGTAGTACGCAGTATTTTGAGGGTAAATTAATTAAGTGAACATAGACTGAATAATAAAAAGAAAAAAACAGAATATTCAAAGAATATGTTTATTTGAATCTATACTAAGAATTACAATGCCCATTTATTTACCTAAATGTGTAAAAGTTTTTTCTCAAGATCCAATTCACACCCTTTTCATTCATACTGCATTATCTGTGGGAACTAGACAGAGGTATATTCAGTGTTAGCCAATTCTTGGTCTGGCAGGCAAAAGTAACATCTGCTTCATGCCCATATTTTTCATTCTTGTTTTAACAGTCATGAACACTGTCTCAAACTGAAAAAGAACAGGGCTGCAATTCAGATAAATTAAGATTTCTGAACTCTGAAAACTGCACTTAGAGTTATTCACCAAATCAGAAGAAAATTGATTCTATTCCCAGAATGTCACACTCTATACAAGTACTAGACAAGGTTTCAGCAGTTTTGCTCATCCATTTGCTTTTGAGTTTTGCAGTTCCAAGAACACCAGTGATGATAAGCACTCAGGGCCATACAGTTTAATCACCTCAGCGCCCTAAATCACATAAGCACCCCAAAGAGCTGTTGAAAACCAAAATATCTTCATACTGAGAAAGTTAACAATAGTAAGTTGATCACTGATGTCTTGGGAGCAGACGACCTTTGGGAAACTAATCAAATCCTGAATATATCTTCTCTTAATAGTCACACTGTGGAGTCTTATAAGTTATGATATATTTCCAAATATAAAGGAGGAAAGTAAAATTTCTCTTTTCGGTTTCAGGAAATTTTTATATCTCATTTTCTCCTACTCTGAGAAAGGAATTACATAAATATTTACATACGGTATGCAAGCACTGCAATACACTAACAAGGAACAAATATAATTGCTAGGCAAACAGAGTGTTAAATAAAAGGACAAGTTTTGTAGAACATATAAAACGTTCCTTCACATATAAGTACAGCTTTTCCCCGTACAGAAAAGGATCAAAATATATGCTTGCGTGATTTCCTGAAGCTGAGCCTTAGGTGACTCTTATTAAAATAAAAGAGTACAAACTCTCTTCTATTATAACAGACAGAACACCGAAAATAGTTTTTTTCTTTCTGACACAAAGAAATTTCCTCTCTCCTTTATCCAAGATAAAACAAAATTTCTGGTACTTAACAATTCTCATTAAGAACAGACTTTTGTTTTAAGAACTGTAATCACTTCAGGCTCACTGGAACTTCAGGTGCCACCACAGTACAGAACTTAGATTTCTAAGACACAATTCTTCTCTGAAATATTTCACCTGCTCTTTTATTTTGCAACAGATGGAGCAGAAAGACTGAACCAGAGAACGAGGCAAAAGTCCTAGGAAATCTAAAAATGTTCCACACAGTTGAAATACACACACACACACACACACACTTTCAGTCAACAATATTATAACTACATGTTCTCATACAAATTATAGCAATGAAAACAAGGGTGAGTTAAAAGGAAGAGTAATAACATTTGCTAGATAAAACTGATATAAATTAGATTTCAGACAGTCTAGAAATGTATCCTGTAATGGATCTTTTTAAGCAATTGGAGGGTTCAGATTGTAGTTTGTTTGGAAATCCCAGTTTGAATAAGAGCAACAGTCCCATCTCCTTCTTCACACAGCTCCAGCTTACCTGCTGTAGTAAAGACTAACCTAAGTTTCAAGCTTCACCTGCCATCAACATTCCTTCCTCTGTCTAATTAATGTAACCAGTTTGATTATCAGATTTTCTGAACCATTAAAAAACATTCATCAAGGAGCCAGGAGTAATCCGCGTTTATTGTACTGCTAAATGAGAAGGCCCTGAAAGCTTCTAAAGATTCAAAGGAGAAATGGGATGGAAAGAGGTTTTTTTTAAAAAAAAAAATAGTTTCATAAATGTAATATATGACTTGCATGGTATACAGATCTCACAAGACAACAAAACTACACCATTGCATACGTGAGCTGGATGAACAAGGACTAGGAGGTAGAGATGAATCATATCAGCAAGCTCATATCTTAAAAAAACTTCGATGACTTTTGCAAATAGCCAAAAGCAAAAAACAGCCATCAGAACGGCTGACAAACATGTATTACTTGATCAGTTGGAACTGATACCTAAAAAAAAAAATTTAAAAAAATCAAAATCTTTTAGGCAATCACAACAGACTGGGGACATGCCTGGGATGAAATGTCTCCAAGGCACTCTAATCCTTCTATGGTGTGAGAAGTCCATGCTATCTAATCTATTCCTTTGAGATAGCAGTCGGAAAGAATATCACTGCCATCAAGAATTGCATATGGCTGTATTTATCTGCATACAGCCTATATCTGTAATGCATCCTGTTTGACGGTCCTGTTAAACTTTTAAAGACACCGACTAACTTTTAATGAAAACATGGTTTCAGACTATACAACTGGCCTGATGCAGTTCAGCTTTCCAAAGAAAGCAGTCAGTGTCTGTCAACTTTACACAAATGTCTAATAATTATCTTCGAGACTGCAAGAAAATTTCAACAATGCAATACAGCATACAGATCTGAAAAAAACAAACAAACAAAAACCAAAAACAACAACAACAAAAAAGCACCCCACCCAAAACCAGAACAAAACAAAAAAAAACTAACACCAACCATATTGAGTACGGAAATCTATTGCCCTGAGTAAAGTCAACACCTAAGGTATACTGGAAGTTTCTCCAGCCTCGATTGTTTCAGATCTCTAAAATCCAAAAGGTTTGAAATGCTCAGGTGAAGCCATTCACCCTTTCACTTTTGTCCTGGTATTGGAAAAGGAGAGGTGAGGGAGAGAGTCTCAAAGCACAATTTAGTAAGGCACTCTAGCTGCCAATTTTTCTGTTGTAAGCTGATGGGACTGAGGTGGCCAGGTGCCTTTGAAAATATCCCGTCTAATTACTTTCACATAATTAAATCTTACAGTGATTAATACGTCTTATGTCTTACAAGTGATTAATACTTGTTTTAAAACTAGTAAGAATCTAAGCTCAGGTAAAAGACTGTTTTCTTTATTTCACTTCCAGAGTATATTGTAGATATTTTTACACAATGTGAACAACATAAAATAATGCATGACCTGCAGTAAGTCTGAAGAATCTCATTATTTCATACTAGCAAAAAAAAAAAGTTTTTACACTTTGAAATGTTGTTAGTATAATCCATGCAAATAAAAGAAAATAAAAGAACACAAAAACACTAAAAGGATTCAGTCACTGTATTTAATTGGTTTTCCACAAACCAGGATATATATCCAGAGGCAAGTGTTAGTCTTTCTTGTGGTAACACACTTTCTTTTGTGGATCCTTTTCCTGAGCTGCCAAAAACATTTGCCCCTTGGCAGGCATCCAGCACTGATTTTAAGCCCATAGCAGGAGCTATTCTCTAACGGGGTTGCTTTCACTGAGAGGAGCTTTCTCAGCATTGTACTGGTGGTTTCTGCAACAGTCAGCGCATTCTTGGAAACATGCTTTAGCTCTAAATTAGGGATGAGATGCTGTAATACACTGCTCTAAATTTTGCACACCTGTCAGCAGTAGCTTTTGAAGCTTTGAAAGGACTGCAACAGGATTCTCCTTCTCCATTGCCTTTCTGCAATTCAAGGTCTCCTTGAAAGTGGCAGAAAATGGCACCAGGGCCAGGTACCCACTCACCAAGTCCATCTTCTCAGTGGAAGGCCTCTTCCTGCTTTCACATCGCATTTCCCCTAACGATCTCTCCCAGACAGCAATACTGGCTGAAAATCAAAATGCTGAGTGATTTTCACACTGTCGTGGTTTGGGACGGGTTGGCCAGTGATGAGACGACAGATTCTGTCCCCCACCTCTTGCTCCGAGGAGAGGGGAGAGAGAGATACAGAGATTTATGACCAGGACACACACCCACACTGGATTAGTAAGGAGTAGACTTCAGAATAATTTTTTTTTTTAATGCAGAAAAAAGTGTGAGGTGGTAGTAAGTTGAGCTGGGGAAAAGAGATTCTCTTCCTGGTGACTAAAAACAATTTGAGATAGAAAATACCTTTTACACTTGTTTATTGCTCTTCCAATGTGCAGATTACTGCTGCAACACATGACACGGTACTTGGTAGCATCTGGCGAGAGTCTTATAACTCTTGTGATTTTGAGAACAGAGTTTACCAGGTTTTCAGTGTGACTTCTAAAGCACGTCTCCATATTTTGGGAAGATTGCTCAGCATTTCTTCACAACCACTCAAGCTCATCTAATCACACATCACTAGCAATCACTAGGCCCCTGTTGTCCCAATAGAAGAAAAGGACAAGAAATATTATGAAATACCCTTTTGTAAATAAGCACAATTGCAGCCAAATTCAATTCTCTTAAGCTCCAGCCACTTGTACCACAAGTGTGGTTTTGCATGGCTTAGCTCTTCATCTTCTGCTGTTTCTGTGAATTACTTGATTTGACCTAAAAACATTTCAGGTTAAGTTTCTTCGTGAGTGCATGCAACAAAACACCGTATCATAATCAATAAGTAGATGTCTGAATGCTGACAAAAACCTCCAACTACTCTCTTTAAGACCTTTGGCAGGAATTCTCAGGGAACAAGATCAGATAAGTGGCATTTATCCATTCTCCTTCTCCTGAAGAAAAAAACACACCTGTGAAATCTGTTCAAGAAGAGCTATTCATGTTCCTCTTTTTCTTCCTCTGCTTCCATCACCACAAAAAATACATTAAAATAGCCTATTAAAAATGACTGTTTACAATACTGCAGGGGGAACTGACCAAATGAGGCCTTCATTCACTTAAGCTTGTCTGCAGTATTTATTTAAAAAAATAAATGTTTAAGAAAGAAAAGCACCTTCAAAACCACATTCACCTGAAAATTTTCTTCAGACATTAGAAAGAGAAAAGCAGATAAACAGAATAATCTTGTTTGGCTTAAACAAAGAACTCCTTCTTTAACTGTGAGTGTCCTTTTGTATGCTGTATTTCAAGTATTTCATGGCAAGTGTTACACAGATCGAACTATCTTGAAGACTGTTGGTCACCTTCCAACTGGTCCAATTGTAATAACAATTATTTTTAACATCATGAATATATCCTCGCTGTTGACTGCAATTAAACACTCACCTATTTTCTGGAGAGTGCAGACCTCATTTTTGTATACAGGTATTATCTCCATGTTTGTATCTTTGCATTTCCAGATGCATATTTACATTACATACAGGTTGTATTTTTGAGTACTCCTTTCAGCAACACATTTTTTGTAAGAGAAAAAGGGGGTTTTATCATCATCTTGCCCACCTGCACTGGACTTCACATTTGATTTGTTTCTAAAGAAAATAAGCCAAAGCTCAGAGTAAGTTTTCTGCCATTTTTTGTTCTGTGGAGGTGAAAATAGGTTAGGTTGTGGATTTTTTTTCTTGTCAGTTCATATTAGAATTCAAAGAATGCACTTTCTAAAAGCATTTTCATAGCGCAGGTATTAGTTGCACAGCCATATGAGCAAAGTTGTTTAAAAATACAACTACAAGGCCTAACTGTACACCCTAATCTTGGCTCTAGTCCTGAGGCTTTTACCCTAAGCAAAAATACATGGAAGTAAAAGGTAATTTTCCCGAGCAAGACTAGATGAAAATCAAAGGGCTGTACCTTTAAGAAAAATATATCATCCTTTATCACTCTGAATGGTTGCATTACAGCTCTGCTACTTTTGTGCTTCAGTTGAGCAAGTTACAGATATTAAACAGAATGGCACATCACAATAGGACATGAAATGAATTATAGCATAATGAGTGAACACATCTACTGTATTATTATACATAGTAACCTTTTATGTATTATGTAAAAGAACCCAACTTGAGAGATCTAGCTCATTCTTCATTTCAAAAGAATTTTGTAGAGAACAGTTATAGTGTCAATTACTTCAGTATCAAATAGCAGATTTTTTGAGAGCTGTAAGGTGCAGGAGGTCCAAGCAGGGGTAAGTACATCACCAGTCACTTGGACAACACCGATCTTAACACACTGCAATGAAAAGCAGCAACAACAAATTTCAACCCCGTTTTGCTATCCGGCAGCAAAACTGGTCTGCTTGGGATAAATGACAATGCAGTGTCAGGACTCTGACAGGCTACATGGAGGTCTTACCAGTGTCTCAGGAGGATCTTCACAGTTACGCCCGCCATTCTGGTTTGCAGGTAGTTGCCTGCATTCATGAGGGGTTTTTATTCAGCAAAACTGATGTCCTGTGGAAAATAAGGCAAAGCAAAGTGGAACAAAACATTCCTCTCCAGGAGGAAATACCGTTCCCAGCAGTAGCTTGCAAAAACAAGATTGCCTGCAGTGAAGAGGGAGGCAGGTTAAAACTGACAGCATCTTTAAAAAGAGATTACAACATTTGGGGGGTTTTGTTACTTCTCAGAACAAAAAAGCATCAGATTCTTCAACTATCAATCAGACACGTGTCCAAGCTAACGCCTAGGCTACCCATAGCCCATCCTGCACAAGCTCAAACCTATGTCCATCAAAGTTTACAGATATTTATACAGAAAATAATATTTTACCTTAACATCTTGAATTATAATGGCTCATATTTCAGTGGTTCCCAGTAAGAGGACGAGGGGTAATGGGCACAAGCTGGAACATAGGAAGTTCCCATCAAATACGAGGAAAAACTTCTTTATGGTGAGGGTGCCAGAGCACTGGAACAGGCTGCCCAGGGAGGGTGTGGAGTCCCCTTCTCTGGAGATTTCCAAGACCCATCTGGATGCAGTCCTGAGTAATGTGCTCTAGGCGATCCTGCTTGAGCAGGGGAGTTGGACTAGATGATCTCTAGAGGTCCCTTCCAGTTCTGAAATTCTGTGATTCCGTGATATGACCTTGTGATGTTTCAGTTACTAAAAAAAAAAAATAATTCAGCCATAAATTAGCCATCAGAAAAACATAACAAACAATGCAAACTGCAGGCTATACATGGTGTCTCCTAATGAAAATGATGGCATTTTTTTTTGTTCAAGAGAAAATATTTGTTTTATATATGCAATTCATTTGTAGTTTATCTGCATGCAACCAAAAGGACTATTGGATAGGTGAAACACTTAACTAGGCTAACCAATTTTATATAGCTGACAGTGGTTTAACAACTGCAAGAAATATAGTTCTCTTTAGAGGAATAACTTCATAATCTTTTATCTACTGAAAACCAAATACATTTTAAGGAAATTATAAATATTCCTTTTATCTTACCATGATAAAGAGATTTACTGCAAACATTAACGTACCTACTCACCACACATAATTTATAACAGAGGAAGAGCTTGAAATGCTTTTATGTAAACAATCATAGATTTTCCTATGGTTACTAAAAGGCTGTTTAAAACTCTTCAGTAGCAGGGGACCTTGAAAAACACTGTTTCTAGCAAATCTCAGTGTTTCCTTTAACTTTTGCATAATATTTACCCCGCTGACACCATTTTTGTCTTAAATCCTTACATAAACAATGTCTGTAACAAAAGCAAATATGTTTTACCAGTTTCATATAAAGCAGGCCTTGGAATAGAAATGCAAACAAAGATACTGGTGTAAATTAATGGAAGCATCTTCCAGCTCCTAGAGCACGTCAAGTACTTTCAACCATCTCCATTCACAGAAAACTACACATTTACCCTAACTGACAGAACAGAAAATATACAGGACTCCAAACATCATACAACAACCAGATTTCCATAACTATCACCACCTGTTTTTGTAACTGATAAGCAAAGATGCACTCAAAAGAAAAAAAGAGATGCAGTTACACACTTGCTCTATGCCCTCTATTCACATAACAATGTCTAGAGAAGGCTTTCAACTACAATGCAGTCTTTTGTTAAAGTTCACCCATCCAGAATCTTGTTCAGAAAAGGAGAAACGAGACTCCAGTTGTGATAATCTATTTATTACAACAACACTTAGAGACTCAGAGTTAAGCTTAATATTTTAACTTTCTGGTCTGCCTGGGAAACTACTACAAGCCTCCTTGTTACATTAAGTCCTCCTAAGAGACTAGTACCTCCAAGAGCAACATCGTAGTGTGCAGCAAACACCAACTGACAGACATTATGATATCCCTCAGGGAGGTACCTCATTTTATACATGATTCTGCATAATGAGACACAACATCCAAGCATTCTGGATTCTGGAATACCTATAGATGTGTCAGGTTTTCACACTATCCTGTCTTTTGATCTCAAATTTCCTGAAGCAGATATGTTAAAAATATGTTTCTGTCCTTTATACAATCTTTCACAGAAATAATGTTATGTAGTTTATAAATGAATCTGTAAGTAAAAGATAATAGTTCCGTTTCCTGCTTCTAATCCATAGATATTGAGGTGTCTCCTAAAGAAGCATATTTATCAACTATATTTTAATAAGGATAAAAGCTAAGTTAAAGTAACATCACAGAAAAATTTCCACAGGTTTCAATGGAGGACATTATCAGAATATTTGATTAGGATCCACTGTGGAATAATTGACCTGTTACAGCCATTACAGAAAAAAATAAATATGATTTGCATCAGAGTCTAATATTCCATACTCCAGCTGAAGTCACAGTTGTAGGCATATATAATCTAACAGAAAACAATATCAAACATGCTTTTAAGATCTTCTAGCTTGGACAGAATAAGATTGTAGCAGTCTCCTAACCTCCAAGACAGCAAAAAGGAGTCCCAGACCCACCATAACCAATTCATGTGAAAGTTTATCATAACAATCAACTGTAAAACAGGTTAAAAATTGGCAATTATTTCAGAGGGACCTTTAGGCACACGGTACAGTCTAGATCTTTAGAACCAGCAATGAAGACACAACCATATTTGTGTTCTGGTAAAGCATGAAGATCTCAGAGAGGCCCAGGCACTGTACACACAGAAAAGGCAGCAATCCTCACATCCAAAGAGGATTGGATGTGAGGATTGACCTAGGGAACAAGGCAGAAAAACCACACAGACACACACATATATATCTGATTGCTACGGTCAATAGCCTGCAATATTGGCAATAGCCAGCGCACAAGCTCTGAGTTCAGCAGAGCGGGGGACTGAACATGGGCTTCCTACCTCAGCTAGGGTCATGCACAGGGTGCCCACGTGCAGGAAGGGAGATCGTTATTTCAGCAAAGACTGAGCTCTGAGTCATGAGAAAGGTTCCAGATGAAAAATTGTCTAAACTATAAATTTCAATTTAAAAAGTGAATTAGTATCAATTATCTGAGGTTTTCCATGAAGGAAAAATATAAGACTTTTTTGAGTCTTTTTGCTTTGCTTGTAGGCTTTATTTTTTCTTTTTTAAGTTTTTAACTGGCTGTAATTTAGAATCAGAGGATCACAGAATATCCCAAGTCAGAAGGGACCCATGAAGATTATCAAGTCCAATTCCTGACTTCACACAGGGCAACCTAAAAGTTAAACCATGTATCTAGGATTGTTGTCCAAAAACTTCTTGAACGCCCACGGGTTTGGGGCCATGACCACTTCCCTGGTGAGCTTGTTCCAGGCCTTGACCAGCCTCTCAGTGAAAAATCTTTTTCTAATATCCAATGTGAACTTCTCCTCATGAGCTTTAAGTCAGTCCCTTGCATCCTGTCATTGGACAGCAGAGAGGAGATCAGCACCTCCCACTCTGTTCACCCTCATGAGGAAGCTGTAGACAGCAATGCGGTCACTCCTCAGTTTCCTGTTCTCCGAGGTGAACAAACCTAGCATCCTCAGCCACCCCTCCTAAGTCATGTCCTCTAGAACTTTCACCATCTTTGCTGCCCTCCTTTGGACACAAAACCTTTCCTTTATTAAGGAAAAGTTGCAAAATGAAGCAAAAGACCAATAATAGAAGGACAAACATTCTTCCAGTTGGGCTATTAAATAGGACTGTGAAGCACATGCACTGTGACTGGGTAGCTCGAGCAGTTAATCTGGAACATGAACTCTTTTTTTTCCATAAAGACTATGTTGCCACAAACCAACACGGGGCTAGGGCTACATAAAGCTGTGGGGAAGAAGGCAGAAAAATGACATATTTTCCTTCAGCTCCAACGTCATACCTTTTGAACAAATTGAGTAACATTCTTAAAGGAATGTTACACTCTGTTTTTCAATTATGCCAGTCCTTACAAAAAGCAAAAACATTAATGAAAAGATTTCTCTTGTTTGTTGAGCTGCAAGTACAGCAAACCCAGAAATCGCCAAGTTGCTGAGAGGCTTTGGTTGGACACAACAGAGAGCTGTCCCAAGAAGCTGAAGGGCCTATTTGATTGTGTATCAAGTATTTGAGGTACATCAAATTCCTTT
>VYZM01004375.1:91054-106912 GCA_013398915.1 Dromas ardeola | reverse complement strand
AAATAGAGAAAGATTATCAGGAAGTGATAGAAAAGACAAAATTCCTTTCCCAGAAGTTTCACTGGGACTATAGCTCAGAGAAAGGGCATATCTCAGATGAGGTGACAATGGCTGAGAGAAAAGCCCTTGTAAGGACTCAAAGTGCTCCCATTTTACAACCAGTCCAGTCCACAACTGTTTTAGATGCTTTAGGGCAAAGGCAGACTTCCTTGCCCCTCATGCCATTACCACAGGCATGAGAATGCCCCTAAGGCTGCAATTCACAGAGCTGCAGGTGAGGTGCAGTGGGAGGAGATCAACAAATCATGCGAGGGTGAAAGCCATACGTTTTGCCCCTGAAGTCAGAGTCCCTCTGTACCCAGACCCAGCTAGGACCGCCAGGCAGAAAAGACTGACGGTACGCTCCTGAAGTCTCAAATATTTCAGTGCCACCAAGGTGGGTAAATCTTTCAGTAAAAGATAGCAAGAGAAACCTAAATGCTACATGATCATTTCAGGTCCTTCCTTCGCAAGAAATCTTGCTGCCACAGTGTGAACGACTGGGTTGGGAAACAGATGATAATCACGAGCAACTATCAAAACCTGCTCACATGACCAAGTGCATCATGGAACACATCCCTGCTTACAATAAGAAGTAACTATCCTGTATTTTCAAAATAATATGGAGTTACTTATCCCTTCGTGCGTATGCTTCGTCTGTGAAGTAGCTGACTCCCAACAGTCCAGCAACGGCTGGAATTCAGCAATAAATTTTTCCCTGGACTGTGCCTCTGTTTTGTCAAGTGCACTGGACGAAGGTGCTATATAAATGTCACCAGTTATTTTAGGTGATTCCCTAAGGGAAAACTGCTATAAATGATGTCAGGAGTAACCACAGGAGTTACCACATAGCTAGCAGTAGTCACGTCATCCTTTTAGGTCCCCAGAAAAGTATTCAGCAGTCTCCTCTCATAAGCCATTGCACAGAGGGATGAAAAGGAACACAGGAGTGACCAAGCACAGATGCCTGTGCTTTATTTAAATACATCAGTTACAATCAGCCTCATGACGATTTTCTGCATAAGAAAATTCAGCCATCCATTTGTTTCATTTCTTCTGGGTGTTCCCCTACTGACCTGTTGCATTCCAGTTGGCTACCATTCCAGGTACCTAACTTCAATTGCATCACACACTTTTTTTTTCACACCTAAAACTGGTGTGAGGCCACACAAAACCCAGTTCACAATTTTCTTGTGTTGTTAGCATTCCACATTGGTACATTAAACAAGTTCTTTGAAAAGCTGTGCAGGATCCCCAACAATGATTTCTTTGGTGGACTGATGATCAGCTTCAGAAAATACTATGTTTGAAAAGAAAAAAAAAAAAAGAAAAAAGAAAGAAAGGAAAGAAGTCAAGAAGTTACTTGATATGAAACAACTCCCATGGTGATCCATCAAGCCTGTACATGCATGTTCACATTGTTCCAGCTGCATACTTGCCCAGCCTGAAGTACACAAATACTTGTGGAAGGATCAGAAATTTTCTTTTTTGCTAGGCATTACGAAAATAAATGCCTGATGATCTAGAAAACGCTGGCAAATTTTACCAGGCTGGTACAATCTAGCCTGATGTAGGAAGGCTACCTGTGTTTTGCATGGAACAATTTGGCTTTTAACACCATTTTCCCTTACTCTTCCTGATGTGGTAAGCGAAGGGATCCTCAGCAATCCTTGTCCTCAAGTCACATCTCTCACAGCACTGCACAGTAGCAGCCAGTACAACTGACTACGCCAAACTGTAGTCATTTTGCCTCCCTCCTCTGCAACCAAAATCATCTTCCATCTCTTCCTTTGCTGTTATTCTGAGCAGCTTACAGCTATCAGTCTGCATAGCTGCAGCCTGGGATACTCCACTGAACCCAAGAGCTATGGACACAACCAGCGACAGACGTGGAGGAGAAGCCAAGCCTCTGCCATATCTCGAAGCTCAAAAAAATCCAAACACTTCGACTTATGAAAGAAACCAGATCACTTGCCTGGGCTGATGGAGTACAAACCCAGCGAGTCTAAGAAGGCTGGAACACACTGCATTAGAGCTTGAATAATGTGCACTTTTCTTTTTAACTTTTGTTTTTAGATAAGCAGTGTCATAATAAATAGACCTAGGGAGAAGTGCTAGTTTTTCAGTTGCAGAGAAACACTCCAAATGAATGTTTTCTGTTTGACAGCCCTTCTCTCCCACTCTCTTCACCCACCTTCCTCCTCTCCCTCCTTCACACCAAACTTTTTTTCAAAATAAACATTGCTTCATTCCATTACCATTATGCATCCTTTATATATGCAGGTGAAGCACAAAGGAAGGACTGGAAGAGACCTATGGGCTATGGACATCAATGCCCTGCTGTCACATGGACCTCTTCATAAATATATCGTGCTTCATCTTAAAAGCAGTCTGCTTTTTTCTCGTCAGTCTCAGAATTGGAAGCCCACTTCAGGGCCTCCCTGCTCTAACAGGAGCCTCTTTATTCCAGGCTACGCTGTTTTCTTCACTTGTTTTTTTGTGCTAGCATTATCTTTCAGTTGTAATGCCATTTCACCCTTGATGAATAGACGTTTGAAGCATTTCTAGACAACATTTGTATTTGCTCTCTGTCTGCCACTTCGCTAGATTAAAAGGATGTAGGCTTTTCTTACATGACACATTCTCCATCCCCTTGATTTTCCAGTCTGCCCGGTAGGTCCTTCTCCCTATCAGTCCCATTTTCAATTAAGTTTTTTGAACACGGGTGACCAGGTTTGTACTCACTATTCCAGGCGAGGTCTCTCCAGTGCCTTGTATAATGGCAGCAATACTTCCCTATCTCTGCTGCAAATGCCTCTCCTGACACATCCTAGATCACATTTGTCTTTTTCATGGCTGTCTCCCGCTGGCATGCTAAGCCCACCTAGGACTCCCAGCTCCTTCTCTTCCTCCGTCATTTCCAGCTGATGAGCACCTGTGAAACTTGGTAAAGCAGAAGGGTCAGCTAGAGAGAGGACTGCTCCTACCGCATCTCTTTATTTAAGACTGCTCAGAGGAAGAAAGAGGCATAAATGAGTCTGTAACAGCTGTCACAGCAGTTGTTACAGCCAGCCAAATCCTGTGAACGCTTTCTATTCCCATTCGCTGAGCAAACCCTGAGATCAAGACCAAACCACAAGCAACAGCATCTCTTGAGCGCTGAACACCACCTTCAGCAACGTTCTCAGTGGGGGAGGAAGGAGTGAGAAAATAGCAGCAGAGTCACACACAATCCCAAAAAAACCCTAAAATTGATATGATGCAGAGAAGCTATCCTGATTGTTTCTTAAAAGCCTGAATGATATAAGCTAATTTGCAATGGAGGTGGGATTTTTTTTTAATCAAAGACGTGTGCATACGCAAATAGGAGAATGACATTAATATTGCTTTGGAAAAAAATATTTTCATTGAAATACTAATATCCCCGTCCACACTTAGGGTATTATACTGTAAAAAGAGCAGATTTTTTTTGTATAATATTGCTTCATGCGTTGGAGACGAGAAAGCCTGGTAACTATCCTCATTCTTTCCATGTCACTATTTTTTGTAAGATGGCCAGCCATGCCATCATTAATATCACAAGAAGATTCATGTTTGTTTATTCTAAAATGAATGTAAATTGGACTGCATACCTAATACCTCAAAGCCATGCTGAAACACAAGGAAGTCTATTATCTTTATACCAGGTACTTCAGGATTTTTTTTCTCCCCGCTCCAGCAGAAGACTGACAGTTTATAACGCAGTGGTGCAACTGCCTCATTTGCACATTTACAGTGCTTGATAAGGGGCTGAAATGCTTGATTCCCCAGAGATCCTCCTTGTTCTTTCCCCAACAGAAAATGTCCCCCTACATTTCAATACAGCTGTGAAAATGTGTCTAAATACTGGAGAGCTAGCCTTCAGATAAAGCCTTTCATGCAGAAGAACGTAAAAACACTTTACAGAGGGCTCATGCAAATCATTTCACTCCATGCCAGGCAGCACAGAGCAGAGCGTGTAGTCAGAAGCGGAGCAGCCCGTTCCACATGGCACCTCCTGCCCGTGGCCCTGGGATTTGGTTCATCCCTATGCACCATTTCTTGCATCAAACACATCCTAAATTACAGTAAAAAAAATCAAGACAGAATTGTTGAAACCCCCTCAAAGTTTCCGTAAGCCATACTGGACAGGCATCAAAATGCATTCAAATATACTGCCAAAAATCCACATTGCTTTAGCTCAGGAAATGAGGTAAGACCTTTGACCACGAAGTCACGCTGACTTTTTCATGTCAATAGAACTGTCTAAAACCTGGCTTTTAATAGCAGCCACATCACCCATCCCAATTTACAGAATTACTGTGGATTGTGCCACAGCACATTTGCTATGAAATTCTTCAGAAATAATGACAATAAAACCAAGACAATTACTCCCCCAAGCACTAGCGTTGGGGTATTTTTTAAAGAACAAATTTGATTGAAAGGTAAAGATTAGCTTTAAATTCCTCCACCCCTTCTTTTATTTGAATATGAAAAGAAGGTGTAATACAGATGCTTACCTTGATATGACATTAAAAGACAGTTTGGGTCAATATAATTACTGTAGAACAGCAGATTTTTTAAAAAATTCCTTAAATATTTGTACTTACTGATTTTACCCTTCAGATGCATTTTAACATTCTGGGGTAATCAGCTAAGTCCAAACCACAGAGGCAGAAGTAACTAGAAGACAGTCCCTCCCTTAGCATGTACACTATGCATACAATATCATAGACTAATCCCCCCCAAAGCAACAAAAAATGTATTTCTGCAACAACATTTCAAAATGTAACCATGTGAGCCAAAGTGACCCCCCAAAAGAGCTTCTTTGCACTTGATGGCAGGTTTATGGACATGTTGTAAATGTCAGACTACACCATTTTTAATAATAAAAAAAGACACTATAATACTGTTTCCTTGTAAGCAGGACAGAAAATCATTTGGTAAGAGTAGGAACATTTATTGGTTTTGACATAAAAATTTCTTGCTGTGAGGTGGAAACGCTGTACTCCAAATACCAGAAGAAACGTGAAATCTCAAGGGTTATGTTCAGTAACTCTTGGTTCAAAAGCAGACGTGGCAGGTGCATTATTTAAGAGCTTGTCAGAGATGATCTTCTACAGCACACTACTCCGGGATTCATCTCCAGCTATGCCTGGGAAGGGGGATTCTCATGTAAATACATGGCAGAACTGGCTGGCTGCACATCAAGCCCACACTGCCCAACCCTCTTCATTACCACTGTGGTCACCACAACACGTTAATACCAGAAAAGGCCTTCAGTACTGAATGCAACTACTCCTCCCACATACCCCACGCAAGAGCACTTCTTTGGCTGAGATCTTCAGAGTGCATTTGCTCTGAAAAATTCAAAGCGACATTCTTCTCCGTAGCCATACCTGATGTTCTAAAGCACAGTTCGTACTGCTGTATTCGGCGCTAATTTGGTGCCACGAAGATGTAGTATATTCAATGCAAATGAGAAACAGTTTCAGCCCGAGCTACTGCTTTGAATTTCCTGAGTCCTGCACATACAAAAACTTGAGCACATTTTATTTAACCTTTTTTTTTTGTTTTCTTTTCATTCTTTCAGAGCATAAATCCTTGAGTAGAAGTTAGTCACATCAGATTTCCATAGGGATGATCACAAATAAACATGCTAGTAGAAAAACCGGAAGAGGATCAAAGGACCAAACTGTTCCAAACAAAGCAAAAAACTCAACCCGAACAGGTTGATTTGGTCCTCTATGCCTATAGCAGTGAGATAGATTTTCAGCTGTGTAAGCCATTGCTGCCTTCGCACAGACAAGCTCATTTGTGCACAGGATCTGACCTGTGTTTCTGTAGAAGATACTCCAGACATACGCAGACCTGCATAGTTACCTTCCTGTTTCTCTTACACACCTATCGACATTTCAGGAAGAATGAATTTCCCATGTGTTTCAGGTGCCAGAGTAAAAAGAAACACAAAATCCGATTTGAACTATTCCAGTACAGAAGTAAAAATCCCTCATACAGGAAAATCACAGCCTGTAAAACATATCTTTTTTATGCAACTGAGTAGCTTAAAAAGAAATAGGAGAGAAAAATCACTTTGAGATAAGAACAAGCAGAAGAAATGTGATTTAAAATTGCATATTTTTAAAAATACTATTTTGATGGAAAGTGCTCCCCTTAAACATGTCTATACTGGTCAGTCAAAAAGGATACAAAGATTAGAAACAAATGGTTTTTCTAATGTATCATTGCACTAAACTACATTTGAGAGAGGAAGAAAAATACAGAGAAAGCAGTGGCTGTACCTTGAATATGAAGTATGCTGGCCACATGTTTGTGGCACAAAAAACATCTGTAACAAAACATTTTGCACAAAACCGTGCTCTGCAGTGGTGAGAAAAACTGAAGAATAAAAAAGGAAGGTGACACTATGTACGCTTAACTGGGAAATAGAAAGTAGCTCTGTAACATCTCTCACTTGCACTGAACCCTGAACAGGAAAAAAATTAGGATGATTACACATTTAACTGCAGTAATCCTGGATTAAAGCATTTAATTCCTAGATTGTTTACAAGCCATCAACACAAACATTAATAAGCAGATATATGGCAGGCTGCTTTAAAAGTATATTACTTGCTGTCAAAACTAGCTCTAGTACAAATTCAGGAGTATGCGATATTTTATTCTTTTCAAAGGAAGGCTTTATCTTAGGGGTTTTAAGTAATCTCTTATGCCTGAAGTATTACATAAAAATATAAAATCCTCTGCAAACAGTATGTAGGTGGTTTCTCTTTTGTTAGCAAATGAAGTACACCCTAGCCTTTTAAATTTTTGAATGCCTTTGAAAATAAAAGGTGTCTCTAATATAATATTTATAACAGGTAAATTATATCTCTTCAGACAAGAGTAACAATTAAGAAAAAGCATCTGCACCATGTTTACCTTCATGAAGCATTATTGTACTAAGTAGCACAGAACCTCAATACCAGTGTAAATTTATGTTATTCTGGGGGGACATCTGGAAAACTCTTCACTGGTAACTCTAAGGAAACTGATAGCTCTGAGGGAAACTTGCCTCTACCCTCTCCTCCATCAATAAATATTACCCAGTCACTCACAGTACAGGTAAATGACCTCATCAGCTTAAACCTTGTATTGGCATTTCAAAAAAACAATTAATTTCTCAGCCTGGGTTCACATACCGGTAGTCACCACAGGCTGGCACATCACAGCAGGACAGCCTTCCATGCCTGTGAATTTCCAACATGCACAACGTTACTTTTCAGAAATGGGTTATGGGAGAACGATTTAATTCCAATTTGCCCTTGGATTTTTTCCATTTCCATTTCTCATGTTATGAATAGCAGAACTCCTCCCATCCCCTCCCTTCCCCCCAATAGTGTATGAATTAATTTCCCCTAGTTCACTTTAACCTGTGTCTTAACTCAGTGGAAGCTGGGTTAAATTCTTATCTAAAACCAACTGTAGTTAAGAGCAGCCCTTCCATGGGCATATGCAGGTTTTAGCTTTGGATGGGGAAACCCAGCTGTGATGCTGCAGTGCAACACCATTCCCCACATCCTGCTGAGCTCCGGATACTTCAGCAGGCATGGAATTGTCCTCCAATTTCACTCCCTCCAAGGTATAGGATAATGTAAAGCTTTGTATCAGACCAGAAACTACACAAACGGGAGATGGCGAAGTCTTGTGGCTGATGCCTCCAAGAGTTCAGAATCACTGCAGTCAAGTAACTTGGGAAACTATAAAAACATTGATTTTGCTAGCTTGGAAGAAATTTTGTGAAACTCTACATTGCCTCTCAGTGACAAAAACACAAAGTATCCACAGTGGTATGCTCTGTGACTGAATGCCTGTTGTCCCTACGGACAGCATTCAGCACACAACCAAGATTATCACATACAAAAAGAATCAGAGAGAGGGGGGGGAAAAAAATAGAAAAATGCATCTTAGAAGTTACTTATGTTTAATGCTTAAAAGTCTGAATGCACAAACAATAATCTACCATTATAGAAGTACTGGTGGTCAATACAATGCATTAGAACTATGTACAATGACACAGTTTAGTATCAAAATCTTTCTACAATGTAGAGTATTACGAAACTGTTAATGACATCAAACACTAAGCACTTAAGACACCATTTTTTGCTACCACATTTGGAACTTCAATGAACAGTCCATTTTAACTTGCAGCATCAATCCATTTCTAGTATGAAATTAAGTAATTTTCTACTTATACAATAAGATTTATCTACACGGGTCTTTTGATTTTGATCCATAGCAGCAAAGGCACTGTACATCAGCAGATCCACAGACTTAAAGATTTTTTTTAAAGCATTCAAAAAAAAAAAGTCACAGATCATAGTTTAACAGCAACAACAACAACATAAAAAGATAACACGTTGTCTCTGGCACAATGGCTCAGTCTGCGTCCGTTTTAGGGACATCCAATCAAGACTTGGATTGAACTGCTGGCGAACAAAGCAAGTCCTTATCCCAGTGAGAATCCATTCCTTTTTGTATGTCGGAATGAGTACTCTTGTAAATCCTACCTCGGAGGTCATTGCTTTTGTAGTTTGTATATTGGTAGGCATCCATTCTTATTTCAGTGCAGTTTCCAAAGAACATATCAAATATTTTTCATAATCTCTTGTAATTGAAAAATTGCCCAAAGACACATATCCCCATTTTCAAGGAAACATTGCAAAAGTTTCCAGAAGTAACAAAGGTGATTCTTTGAGGCAACTTATTGTACTCTCTACAATATAACAAAGAGAGGTGTTTATATTAAAAAACCTAGCTTGACACCAAAATGCTTTATGTTTATCAACAGAAAAGCATTGAGAACAAATCTGTACACAAGATGCTATATTAACATTGCAAATATATAAATTAGCACATTCTTACTTAAAGTGAATTTAATTTAGATGTGAACTGAATTTGCCATTCATCACAGGCATGTAGATTACTGGCTACAGTTTGCAATTTCCTAATTTTCCAAGACTGCCTAAAATAGTTAAGATACAGCATCTTCCCACCAAATAATTATACTGTAGTAACACTTAGAGGTCTCATCCAAGAACAGGACTAAAAAATATAACAAAGTTTATTTTTTTTAAATAGAAACTACAAGTCTATTTAGTGTAACTTTATTTCCTGAACATCCTTCTCCAAGATCCCCAATTTATCCACCTGCAAAAACACAAAGTATACAATGCACATTTTAAACTAAAGCCGGGCCAGACAGCTTTATTTAGTCAGTTCATTGTTAGAAAGCCTTCTTTAAACAAAATAAATACATTACAGCTATAATACATAATTAAAGAGTAAAGTTCACTGTTAAGTATGCTTATCCCATCTTCTTCCAAGTAGGTATCTGACAATTTGGTATCACAAGTTCTTAATGAGCATTCACAAATCAATAGCAAGTTAAGAAGGTAAAAATAAATTCCACAACTGTGATGAGCATTTTAGTTCTCAGTTTAGAAAGAAAGAAAAAAAAAAAGGAATATACAGCAAAGTGCTAGGAGAAGGAGTTCTGTCTGCATTCAGATTTGTCTCTAATAAATAACTTCATAGACTGTAGCTTTCTTGTCCCCAGAGCCAGTGACAATGTATTTGTCATCCACAGAGATATCACAGCTCAGCACAGATGAGGATTCTTTGGACTACAAGAAACAAAAAGAAAAATAAAGAAAAAAGGAAATTATGTCTTTCCAATCCTTCAATCCAGAAGGGCTTGAAGATTAATTGAAAGAGTTTATAGAGAGGGTATACACTGAAAGCTCATTTAAGTATCAGTACTGTAGTGGCAGCTTTTGTTACAAGACTGTTTCTCTAAACTTGTTCTACCTAAAGTTCTATGGCAATAAAAAACAGCAGCAGAAAGTGAATGTTACGGACCTAGAGACAACCCATCAATCAAACAAAAAGCAGTCCTTTCTATACACTTTACAAGCAATGAGGATTTATTAATATTTTATACGTTAGCTTTTGCATAAAAATGCATAAAAAGCCACCTTCTTCTTCTTCTTCCCTTCCTTTCTTGTCGTAAACCAGAAATCCGTATGGAGAAGCACTACAAAAGCCCTACCCACCCACAGGTATGAAACAAAGAGACTTCACAGAAGTAACAGCATCTCCTCCTACTATTTCCTCAACACAGAAGACAAAAGCCTTGCACAACGGAATTTCCAGTATCAGGGAGGATGCAAATATGAAAAGATACTGTGGTGCAACTGGACGCGCAACAGTGTACAGCAGGTGAATGGAAGACAGGATACACCAGGACGCAGTAGCTCTGTCTCTCCCAGCTTTTCTGCCTTTTTTTTAGATGATGTGTATTGTCACATTTTACTTGCTCTTTTAGTGCATGTTTTCTTTACATATGTCCGCATTCTTTTCTGCCTGTCTCTGCAAGAGCTAAACACTTACCAATCATGCTGAGTTTTTGCCAAGAAACCTCTGCTGCACTGCACGGGAAGTTTCTTTCTCTATCCCTCATTAAGAAAGCTGCGCTGGGGCTTTAACATCAATTTTAAGGACGATGTGTTCTTGTTAGGGTGATTTGGGCTTGGGAGGTGGTTCCAGAGCTGAATAGCCTCCACTAAGAAAACTCAGACCTCAGCTTTCTCATGTCGAGGCAAACTGCGCTCTCCCCAAAGGTGGACACATGGCAGGTATCAGTACAGGTGAGACCTGACCATCTAAACCCGAACACCAGTTAACTTAATTCAAAAAATTCCCAGCCTAGAAGTACCTGTAGGTGAAAGAAGAGGAGGACATGGCAAAAATCCCACTTTCCTTTTCCTGGCCACTGAAGTGCCATTAACATAGGGCACGGAGGGATTAAAGACTATAGAAAGGTTACAACTTCCCGTTACAAGCCATGGGGCTCCTCTGTAACGATACAGTCTTCAGCTCAGGCGTCTGCCTGTCCAGTCCATTGACTTTACGCATCTCATCCAAGAAAAATACATCTGTTGAATATGACTTTCACTGTTTTAGCTACATTTTGGACCTTCAGTGAATGCCCATCTAACACCACGACTTGAGTACTGTACTACAGCCAGACGCACAAGAAGGTGAGAAAGAAGGGTATCGAAACCAATTTCAGATTAAAGGGCTACTTTATTGTAAGAGCTAAATTACTCAAATGTTAGAAAGGACAAAAGGGTATCTCTCTTTAATTACAGACAAAGTTTTAAAGGAACATAATAATCAGCCAAGAATTTCTGTTTAAAAACTCCTTAAGCTAATGACAAGACCCTGAGATGTGCAGCTCTACTGCACCGTAATGTATGTGGAAAATAGCTTTTAAGAGATTATTACCTGGAATATACTGGCTCCATAAGGTGTTCTCCAGGCATTAAGAAGATTATCTTTTCCAGTGCTTACAAACCATTTGCCTGCAACAGATTGTTTAAGTGTTATTGTTGCACTTTGTTTTCAAGGAATGCACCCCAAGAAACAGATTAATCATAAAAACAATGCACTCACACATTAATGAAAAACATACACAAAGAACAGTCACATTTTCATCTGGTTGCACTACGATGTTCAATCACAACATAAGCAGTTCACAGAAAAAAGCAGTGATATAGAATTTTTAAAATAACTTTAATACTTAAATTTAACATCTAATTTTTAACTACTTCCGTACTTTCACTTAAGGGTAATCTTGAACGAATTTCTCAGGAGGGAAAACACTGGCATAGAAAGATTTGCTTACCACAGTGAGCAAATTTGAGTGACAACACACAGCTCTCATGAAGATGCAGCTGATACTTGTCCGGCTTAGTAACATGCAGCACCTCGACGTTACTGTTCTCCATTCCTACTGCCAACCACTCACCAGTTGGACAATAGCCCAGTGAGAAGATCTGGAATTAGCACAGCACGTGCTTCAATCAGTAAATGAACGAGCTTGAGATATTCAAAACCGACTCTTGCTACACTGTTAACGCCATGCAAAAACACATTTTGGTCTACTACAGTTTTAAAAACATGATAATCCAATTACTATAGTAATCAAGATAAATTAGTTCATGTAAACAAAGCTCAATTAAAACTGCAATAGCAAAGCAATGAATCAAGCTATAAAAGTTAATGTCCTAGTTTATCTGACAGCATTTAAAAATATTTTCGTAAAATATTTTTGAACAAGAATCTACAGAAATGGGAACAGATTGCACACAGGAACGCTTTAATCTGGCAATTCTTTTATAAAAAGGATTCTCCGCTACTCTCATGGGAGAAGTACTAATCTGTCAAATAGTCATAATCCAGAAAGATGTTTAGCTGCCATGTCCAAAAAAAAAAAAAAAACCAACCCAAAAAACGGTGTGAGACTAAGTGAAAAATTCTTTGGCGTTCTCTTTGATCCTGCTTTTTTTGCTTCTAAAAAAAAGGCAAAAAACAGAAGTGCTTGTTTTAGAAAACCATGACAGATTTTTCTTAACATGCCAAAGCTTCTGAGATCGAACCTGCGATGTGAAGTCATGTTGCTGTAGCTGTCTCCCTTCTCTCAGATCCCAGGACCTGACTGTATTGTCCAGACCTCCCGTCCATAGTTTGGTGCCGTCATTAGAAATGTCAATACAGCTCGCTCCATCCGTGTGGCCCTGAAATTGCCTGAAAATATTGAAGGAAGATACACACGTTCTCACGCTGGAAAGAGTCAGTTCTGAGCATGTATACAAAATACTTCCTTTTTCTTTCAGTACCTGACACGCAGCCAACCATGCGAGTTTTGTGATGAATTGATGAAGAAATCAGGCCAGACAGCTACGTGCTAATTTCATTTCAAAAAGCACACTTTACAACTCAGATGCTCTGGGGATCTTTGCTGCTGACTGTGTGATACCCACTATTCGACTGAAAACACCCCAATCCCCGCAAAGGAATGTAGCACGATCATCAGAATTCGCTTAGTTTAAGAAGAATCTGCAGGTCACCAACAAAGCTAGAAAAAAAAGAGCTGTCTAAATGGGAACATCAGGGAGTAAAAGCTTGCCCTTCCTTGCAATACCGATATATTGCATATAATAACATACACTGCAGTGAACAGAGAAGCTCTGTATTACTGGTTCCTAGCTTACTGTACATTAGTGTTGAGCAGCAACCCATACTCCTGAGATGCTAGGTTTGCAATGCAGTAATTTACACACTTCTTTACCCAAGACGTATTTGGTGGAGCACCAATTCAAGAGACGGGAGTGTGAGCACAGAGTATTGCACAGACACAAAGAAAACCATCTGTTCAAAGAACATACAGCAGTGTCAACACCAACTGATCTTAGGAAATTATAGTTATGGGCTAGTCAACAGGCCTGGAATTACGAAACCCTCAAAACCTATAAACAATTACATAGATTTTTGTCAAGGTATTACCATGGCTATTGCCTAGCAATAAAATACTGGAAGCAGCTATGCAGACACCACAAATTAAACAGGATACATACACAGAAGAGTACATAGGGCTGTGTCTAATTAACTCTTCACAACCCGATGATCCAGTTCGGTTGACCTACCTTACTAAAGTCTGGTTATGCAGATCCCACACTGCAATATTGCCATCGCTACAGCAGGAGAAGCAGACCTTGGAATCGGGGCTGATAGCTAGGGCATAGCAAGCCGGAGCAGAAGATGTCAGCTCTGCTTTGATGCGAGGAGTTGGAGCTGCCAGGTCCCAAATGGATAACGTGCTGGCTTCCCCACCAACAATCAGGGTGCGGCCGTCAGGGAGCAATCTGCAGGAACGGATGTAGTTATCTCTGTTCTGTGGAGACAGAAGCCATCAAGAGATTACTCATGAGGAAAGGAAAACAGCATTAACATGAGAGCAGAAATCCATAAAAGTATTGTATTCCCTCCTGGTTTTAATGAGCCATTTATACTTATGACAATGATAAAGTGTATTAATGCCAGAAAATTACATGACATTAGGGAAGTACTTAAACTTGATCTACAAAATTCAGTAGTGAGAGATATTTAATCTTAATTAGCATCAAAATGCAAAGACCTTATCCAGCCCAAAACAATTAGAGATAGCTGTATTCGACAGCTTGTGTAGAAAGTTATATTTTCATACGCTGTTTATTTCAGCACATTAACCTCTCGGCATGGGGGAGTACCAAATTCCCTGCACGCTCCCCACCCCCCTGTTCCAGTGAGACTTGCTGCCACCATCTAAGAGATGTCAGAGGAAAATATTTGGGCAATTTTCTTCATTTGTGTAGCAACTTGTGTAGCAATTCATTATACGTCTACATGTGCTGCACAGTTCTCATTTTACTGCATCTGTAACAAGAAGCAACATCTTACCAAGAACTGGTAAATGACATGAGAAAAGCTGCTAACAATGGTGCATCTTGTTAGCACATGCAAATAATTTGTGAATAACACTCAGGGATATTTTTAATTGTCACATTAAGATAGGGCAATGCATTCACACACATACACAGACACAAAATACGTGACACAATCTTCAAATATTCTCTGAGAACACAGCAGCAAGACAGCAATTTTTAGCATGATAGGATATCAAGCTTTAAGATTGCCAACAAATGTCAAAGTTTATAAACAATATTTGCTGTTCTGTCTTTGATCTTTCCCCCTACCAATACAATTTTAGGATATTAAAGATGTTTTGATTCATTGGGGGTAAAAAACCACAAGAACGACAAGGAACATACTTCAAACTCAGTTCTAAAAGAAACAACAAAATTACAAATGAAGTATCGAGCTTTGACACCAATGACAGCACTCAAATAGCCACTGTTTTTTGTACCTTAAAGGTATCATTTCAATCTTAACACAACCTGCCATCTTCTTCCACTGTCGTACAAGGCTGTTCACCTACCAGGCAGTCCAGCTGAGAGACAGGGCTCTTGTTGCCAGGGTGGCTGATGTCCCAGACTTTGACGCACCCCTTCCCACCCGTGTACACGTGTCTCGTGGGGTTGCTGATGGTAACTGCACACACAACTTCCCCGTGGTTCAGAGTGTTGATCTGACGGGCATGGCGGGGGATTCCTGGACCGATGAGGGCATCAGGAGGGAAAGGAACCGGCTGCATCTGACCATCTGCACTTACATGAAATGAGTATGCTCTGAGGGGAAAAAAAAATCCAGGGGTGATTTAAGAAGTTTTTCTTCAAGCCTATGTAAGAAAAAGGAATTAAAGGTGTGTTTCCATTGCGGGCATTCAGATTGTGCACTCATCTCCTTTTGCAATATTTTCAATCATGTGAAGAAGAAATCATTTATTTATCTATAGCATGGCACTCAAAGCATAAACTTAGGTATACTCTTCTTTCAATGTGGAAAGTCAAATACCATCTACCAATCCAATGAGCTTTTACAACTCAGGCAATGACGATTTCTGGCACAAGCGAGGACACACGACGCTAGCCTTAAACTTGGGGCACAGGGTGACCACCGCACGCAGAGAAGGGACGGAAGGTCAGGTCAGGGCCCCTGGAAACCAGAAACAGTTGGCTGGCTGCTGCAGAGCATGGCAGGTAGCTGACTGCCAGGGACATTTGGTTGTTCCCTTACTGACTTTTGTGCAAACTTCAGCTGGATTGCTGCCATGCTGCCCCATCCGCACCGCGGGTCCCGCACCCCTCAAGCGAAACTGCCCAGCGCTGCACCTAAGAGTGCAGCGAAACCTCCACTGCCAAGGAGTTAAGTCCTCAAGGCACGGTTGCCGGCATGTGACATGGTAGACCAGCAAAAATGCACTGGAATATTTTTCCCTCTTTCAGGCTTGCTGTCTTTTTT
>VYZM01004375.1:59157-86416 GCA_013398915.1 Dromas ardeola | reverse complement strand
TTTTTTTTTTTTTTTGCACTGTGATTTGTGATGCAAGTCAAGGAAGGCTCTTCTAAATGACAGATTACTTTTTAGATAGAAAATAAAAATTATTGTTGTTGTATATGGCCTGGTAATTCAAACAAAGCTAACAACCAAATCACATCCAAGCAGGGAACTGAATTTGCTATAAACCACAGCGCAGGAAAACAGCTCAAGGAACCCCTGTGTACTTTTATTTATTCTCAGAATGACAGTTTTTCATATGGGGGAGGAGAAAAACATCTTTCAGCACAGCACATCTATCATCTACCCTCACTACCGGTGAA
This sequence comes from Dromas ardeola, assembly GCA_013398915.1. NCBI lineage: Eukaryota > Metazoa > Chordata > Aves > Charadriiformes > Dromadidae > Dromas > Dromas ardeola. The sequence goes on along the minus strand of VYZM01004375.1, from coordinate 86,108 downwards.
AATAACCTCTTCCTATCCCCAAAAAAAGGCTGTGGACTTTCTCCTTACTATTTTATTAAACTCCCTTGAAGAGATAAATTAAACAAATTTTGAATTGACGCTTCATAGGTCTTTACTGATAGCTGTGGAAACACAAATTGTGTCCAGAGAGAAAGCCAGTAAGTACTTGTTTCAGCATATGATCATGGGTCAGGAGCATTTTGAAACACTTACAAGGCTAAGTTCTTTGGATTTGGAGGAAGGAGTACTGCTGGAGGATGCAATAGATGCCGGACTAATCGGTGCATCTTTCTTCAGCAGCCGAGTCTTGTCCAAGCCATTCTCCCGCGGAGAGTGTGCTGGGCTCCCCCGGGGAGAGGAAGGATCCTAAATATCAGCAACACGGATTAGTATAAAAACTCCATACTAGCCACTAGTGGTTGTCTTGGCTAATTCTCACTTTGGAATGAAGATCTGTCATAAAAAGTGACATCTTACTCCAGTTCTTAGTTGATTTAGCTGATAAAACTGTAAAATCGAGATGGACAATGAAAGACAACTTTTTTTTTTTCCCCAAAAAAGGAAGCCTTAAAATTTGATGCCATTAACCATGAAAAATAATGTTAAAAATCTACGGATATTGAAATAGGCAAGTAAATCTCACTTGTCAGGTGACAGATTGAAAAGGTTTGAGGCACTTGGCTGACCCGATAAAGTTCACAAATGAAGTCATGGCCAGAGTGAACAAAAAAACAGATACCATTATAAGCTGCATCCTATCTGCTGTGCTGGGCTGGCTTCAAATATCTCAAGCAGAGTTTTGGTTCATTCAAGTAACAAAAAGATGCTTTGTAGAAATAAGTGTTACAGAACTGATTTGCATTCTAAGGAAAGACGACCTGACTGGATTCCCTCAAGCATTTAAGCTCCTTTATGGAGGCAAAGGCTGTAATCTTATACATATACCCAATATGCACAGAAACCACTGAAGACACACACACACCCCCACCACTGTAAGGCAGAAAAAACACCACTGTGTATACCTCATTGGAAACATCAACTACCAAGTTGTCATCACTCTTTTCGCCATCGCTGTCCTGCAATGGCAAGTCACAATGTGTTAAAAACTTTCATTTAATACCCCCATGTCTCTTAAGTACTAAGAAACAATAAAGCAATGAAATGCAAGGCTGCTCACAACTATGCAACATAGCATGAACTTTTACCAAGCTCTATGTTGTAAGACAATTATAATATTTAAGTCACCTACAGGGCTTCTGCTTAACAGGTTGCCACAGCTGTAGCATTATTCCAGGTTTTCACATTGGTGAACAAGGACACAGTATGAAAATCCCCATCCAAAGTTGCACTGCACTGAGAAGCTGAGCCAAGCTAGAGTCCAGATCCACCAAGTCCCAGCCTACCTAACGCTCAGTTCTCCTGTCACACACCTTCCAGGTGCTCTGTATTTATATTGTTAAAAATCCTACCAATCCTACACTCTGAAACTTTCCACCCAGCACAGACATTAGAGGCAGGCAGTAAGAACCTGTTAAAAATGTGACCCTCAATTTTAAAATTAGTTATGCACCAGGAATCAAGTGAAATTGCAGAGGAACACTTAAGTTCAACAACGCACAAAGTAGTCAATATACTCACGTAACGAGCTGCTATCTCCTTCTCTTCTGTTTTCTGTTTTTTACTCTCTGAGGAATAATCTGTTGAATTTCTGTGCTTTTCTGCTGTTCTGAAACTGGCTGAGGGAGATACCGAAGAGCTCTGCAGTCAGAAAAGAGATGATGAAAACATGATCAGATGCTCATTCAGAACAGTGGTTCGTTTGTCACTATCCCTCAATACAACTTAACCCAATAATACGATTTGGAGTTGTTCTCACAGACAGCACTTTGGGTTTTAATCAGCGACAGCTGCTCAGCAAGTGTCTTGTATTAAAATTGCACAGTGCATTGCAAGACAGATAAAGGCGATCAGCCAACAGATCATAGCTACTACTGCAGTGACAACGGGAGGAATGTAGAGCTACTTTGGACCGTTTCGTGAATACATTTTGTGCATTGGCCTCGTTTTGGCTTGTTTCCTTTACAAATATACAGGGTTAAATCAATACTCCCAGAAGAGCGTGTGTGTGTGTGTGTTTGCCTGTGTAAACCAAGAAGAACAAGGTGGCTCAAGGTAAGTCACACTTCAGCAAAGGTTTGAATGAAGATTTCTAGCAAATAAAGAAGAAAGCTTCAGAACAGTCTTGAAACAGGAAGGAACAGGGGAAAATACCTCAACTCATTTTATTTTTTTGCCTTTCACAATTACAGGCTGTGCCTGCAGTAGACAGAAACACAACGTAGTGCCATTCTGCAGCCCTCGCTTAGTAATCATTAAAGAGCACACGTACGGGACAGGAAAGAAAGGAAAGTATTATATACTTTATGCACTGTCATCCAACAATTCTGCTCTACTCCTTTAAACAAGGAAGGCAACATTTATCAACTCCTACCATATTTCCAAAGCTTGATGAAGCCTGTATCTTGGTACACAAAAAAGGAAGTAATGAAAGATGCAAAGTTCCCGCTGGGATTGATTTTAGCAGCAGCAGCAGCTTTTGGCCCTAATTCAAGAAAGCATTTAAGCATGCGCTAAACTTTATCTCACACTGAAGTCAATGGCTGAAGGTACATAAGTAAAGATGTGTTCAGGCATTTTGCAGAATTGGAGCTGACAGGAATGAAGATTAAAGTAATTCTCAGTTGAAACCCTACTGACTGTTTCCATCTCTCTGCCCTCCTTATATAAAGGGGTGGGAGGAACAACAACCAAAGAAGCCCTTACTGCTGGATTTTAGATCCTCCCACTCATAGAGAAACACTGGTTTCGGGGTTCTTTCTCCGTGCGCTATGGACAGCTGTTGTTCTGCTTAAAAAACGTACAACACAGCAATTTGGTTTTGGGGTTTTCATCACACACCTCCCCAGGTTTATTTTATAGTTACTACCAGGAACACAAACCAAGAAATTAACATTTACATTGTGCAACTTCTGTTCCATTGCTATTACTAAATTTCTTCTATTCCTTAACTTATTACACAACAAACTTCTGGTAAGGATTAAGAACACTTAACCACAGAAGCTGTTGCTGTGGTTGTCGCCCAAGTCACATGAGACATCATTTCTCCTTGCTGGGACATCAGATCCTCCTCCCCACTTCTCTGAAATTTCCACTTCTTGCCAACAGCAGCTCAGATTTATGAGTGGTGGAATTTGTAAAAAACTTCCACCTTTTTGATTGGTAATTGTTAATTACCCTCTAAGTACACTGAGTGGAAATAAAAATTTTAGAACAAAGTTAGTGCTGAACACAGCCTGTGTCTCTTCCATTTGCCTGCCTGCCTCCCTCTCTCTCTCCTTGACAGTATAAAATAGGTAGACAAGGATTCCCATCCTGAGCAAATACATGTTAAAATACGTTCACTGATTTAGCTTTAAAGCAGATCGTTAATCAACTATTATAGTAAATGACACCAACTAACAATGTTATTTTTTGCTCTGAAAAGACAACACATGTTAAGACATTTGGAGACAGTAGCAGCAGTAGGCACAGAAGCCCTTAAAATAAAGGCCAAGTAGAAACGCAACATTAAACGAACTGATGGCTTGAAAAATGTATTTGTTTACTGCAACGATATTGCATAGTCTTTTGCAAAAGATTTTAATAGTAAGCTCCTATTACATTTATATTCATTTACAATTTGGGAGGCAGTAGCTTGTAATGTGAATTCAATTCATTATTTCTCAGCTTCACCCTACAGAAAGCAATTTGCTTTAAAACGAAGAAAAATAATCACCAGTAAACTACAAATTAGAGTGATATCTAAAGAATTAAAGTAAACTACTGCACTTATTTAAATAGAAATATTTATTTTCATAAATTTGAAACCATATAGTTTCATTTTTCACAATCTAGTTAGCTATGTGCTATAGATACCATTTTAATCTTTGATTTCGCTGCTTAATAAAGTAATAAATTAAAGCTCCCTCCTAGAATGAAAAAGTAGATAATTATCACTAGCACATAAAGGATGAGTACCACATTGGGCATTCAAAGATGGATCAGACCTAATACCAAGATGAAAAGATCTTGCTGTGGTATCTCACCCTGCATTAGCAGAAAGATGGAGACAACTCACCTATTGACAGCAGGCAGAATCTCGTTTCCCAGACTGAAATTTGGCCAGCGTACTAAGACTAACATATTGCCTCAAGAGTCTCTTGCTACAGAACAATCCTAAACGTCCTCAGTTTTACCTGTCCTACCCCTTTCCTTGCATGGCGCCAGTCAATCAATACCCCTGCAGTACCAGCCTCTTTTCCCTTCAACATGCAATGCACCTGCCACATAAAGATCTCTCACTTCATGGGATCTCTGGTACTGGTGCTGACAGATCTAAATTTATCTCTTATGCTAAGTAATACAGATATGTCATGTTCACAGCCAATGAGCTATGCTCTAGATCTTCATATGCTTACTATTCTCTGCGTGCATGGGACAACATTATCACCCATGCTGAGTTCTCACCATTGTTTGCAATAGCTTCTCAGCCTGTAAACACTTGTAAGGATCCATCTTCAATGAGAAATACCGGGTATGTGACAACATCCTCATGGTTTCCACTGACATCAGATGTCTACGTATAATCCTGAACCCACCCACACCTTGGTTCCTGAGTGCGCAAGCCTACATACCCCAAGAGAGGTCCTTATATTTGCATACTGTGCAAGAAAACCTCCATCGAAGCACACTGTTTAGCTGACAGACTCTGCCCTGTTCCTTGATTAAAACATCGGTGCTCTCCTAACAGCTGCCTTTAAGAAGCTGGAATAGGATAGCTACTTAGAGAAATTAAGTGATTCAGCATTATGACTTGGCAGGCTGTAACTTAATGGGCCAGAGTCCTCGTTTTAGTAACTATTGAAATTTATAGAGAAATAAAGTCTTTTCACACTGCTGTTTTCTTCAATAAAATGCGTTTATCTACTAGAGAGTAGCATTTTCCTACTAACCAACACTGAGTTTGTTCACATAAAATAATTAGATTAGACACAGGAAAAAATACTCTTCGGTGAAAGTAGGTTACGTTTAGTTTCTGTTTTAGCAAAACGTACCCGCTTTTCATATTCCGCTTAGGTAGAACATTTTTATGCATGTTCAATACACCACAAAATGCTGACAAAAAACAACTGAACATCAACATTTATAGAAAGGCGGAGCACTTTGCCTTGTTCACGTAATTTGCTTAAGAAGTGGGACGCTGCGTGTCTAGTGCTGCACCCACAGTACCTTTTGCGCCAGGCTGTAAAGCACAGTATGCCATGCTTCAATCTCTGCTTTGGTCAGTGCTGAGCACAGCGCTAACACACGGTGAAAAGACCTCCCACCGCCAGGACCCCACTGTTTTCTCTTCAACATCGGCAGTGCGCTGCTCCTCATGGGGCACCAGTGCCACGTGGGCACAAACTAAATGAATGTAAAGAGGGACATACAAGCCTCTCAGGCAACTGTAAAACTCTCATCAGTAACAGGGCAAACACCAGCGTGCTCACTGTCTATTTACAACCATTAATACTTTGGATTGCTAGGAAAACAAAAAAAATTTCACCGTTTTACCCCAAAATTTCACTGGAAGTTACTTGCATTAATATAGATGACTCACGCTGTAACATGGCAGAAAAGAAATCAATATGGTTAGATTGCACACCCATCCAACTGCTCTCAAATCCTGCAAGCCCCAACTCCCCATATGCTAGCTCCTGCAGATGAAGACCTGGCCTGAGCAGACTAAGTGATAATTAAATGAAATCAGTGTTAAAAGTAATGACTAGAGATGACAGGATGAAAAGCCCTCCCACATGATAAAGCTGGTAACTCTTTAAAGCATTCACGAATATGACCATTCCCCAGCGTACCCTTACTACCATGCCAAAATGATGTATTTGGAGTGTAATAATTAAAACAATAATTCCCAACAAAGTGGGAATTACGAGATAATTGACCATCCTGAAGTATTAAGCAAACTGCAGTAAAAGCCAAGGATGCTCAACGCTAAGGTCAATTACGGTATAATTATCTGAATGACATTATTGCTGTTATAAAGTCTGTTGAAAGTATAAAAGAAACTATAAAAAAGGTTACAATATGCATTGCAGGGAAACGACCAGGCAGTAATGCTGCTTGGTTGGCTGGTGCCAATGTTATACATGGATGTACCAACACTGGAGGTTGGACTCAGGCACTGCTCCAGCCTTAGGCTTGGAGCACTGAGCTCTCTCAGATAAAGCCATGTGCTTAAGCCAGAAACGCAAAAGAAAGAAAAAATTAGTGCTGCGGCTTCTGGCATGCCAGGGATGAGATGGAGACCGCTCTGGTGAGTCATGAGTGGTACGAGGTGGGAGAGATCCCACCAGACAGAACAGGGTGTAAGAAACACCCGGCTGAGAAGACGGGGCAGCCCATTGCAGCCCATCGAGACCATGCGCCCAGGGAGGAAAACTGTAACCAAGAGCTCCCACACACGAAAGCTTCTGCATAGCTCTAACTATAACAAATGACCATTGGTTTAAAAAAGTGCGTTCATTTACATACACCCCTAGGCACAGGTGCGTTACTTCTATTAAACTGAGGGAGATGGTGTGAAACGCTGTGGGGCTGCTCTGTAGACACCATATGGAGTGTTTGCATAGTGGCAGTGCTCCGGAGGTCATCCACACCTACACTGCTACCACGCCTTTTTGTTGCTGCTATTATTACTATTACTACATTACTATTAAACTGAAAGAGGGGAGATTTAGATTAGATATTAGGAAGAAATTCTTTACTGTGAGGGTGGTGAGGCACTGGAACAGGTTGGGAAGCTGTGGATGCGCCTTCCCTGGAAGTGTTCAAGGCCAGGCTGGATGGGGCTTTGAGCAACCTGGTCTAGTGGGAGGTGTCCCTGCCTGTGGAACTAGATGATCTTTAAGGTCCCTTCTAACCCGAACCATTCTGTGATTCTATGGTAATTGCTATTACTACATCCCAATATCCACTCCAGCCTCACGGATTTTATGCGTTTTGCTTTAATTTTCCAACATCACCCCTTTGCTGTCCTTCCTTAGGCATTACCTACCGTGCCTTTCCCTTTTAGGTTGTGATCAGGCAGACACAGTCAGGTAGTACAGCCCGGAGCACATCTCTTCTGAAATAGCTCACCAGAGGCGGGGAGGCTGGTAGCCAAGTAACGTTCCCACATGTATCACCAGTCACAGTGAACTTCTTTTAATATTTTCAGCTCTCCCTTTTCCAACTTGTTTCTCTATTTGCCCAAGCTGAAACCCAACTTCCACTCAGCCATACCATGATCAAATTTTTTTTTTTTTTGGTCTCATTGGCTGCCTTTTCCCTGTAGGTGCATTTTCAGATACCAGACAAACTCTCAGTAATTATTAGTGAAAAACGCTACTAACTAGCTAGGAAAGATACAGAACAAAGCTGGTTTTAATATCACACGACCCTGTCCGAGCTAACTGCATTGAGTTTAGTAATCAAGCGTGTGATAATTATTTTTAATACAAACTTATGATTAAAATGCAAACTTTGAAGTTTTATATAGCATTTTTACCCACTAATTAACTTCACTAATTGCAAAATTAATGAAGTTAATTAGTGGATAAGAGTGTCATAAAAAACATCAAAGTCTACATGTGCAGTGCGGCTGCAAGAGCAACAAGATGGCCATAAGGAAGTCCAGAATAAACAGAATGTGTAGGGTCAGCAGTTAGTCTTCAGAACATAAATGTTCTCAAAAGTTTTACGTGCACAGAGTATAGATATGTACGTACATTATGTATAGGTGTGCACGCGTAACTTCTTTAAAAATATCCATTTAACTGTTTAGACTGGTGATCTGCTAGCGCTGGTGGTACCACTGCGATATTCAATCTAAGATAATTAAAAGCATCAAAGTCTAGATGTCACGAAATGGGTGATAAAATGCACAATAAACCACTCCGGTTGTACACGTTAATTCCAGTCATGTATTTCAACATACACTTATCAATTTGCTGGAAAAGCTAAGCGGGCCACGCAGCAGAAGCTGGAGATACCTAGCAATTTTGGCGTATAATCCTATCAGCATGTGCTGTTGTTTCTCTGGCCCCTCCTGGTGTACAGGTGCATGCTGGTGACAAGAAAAGTAGTTGTTTAAAGCAATGGTGAGGGGTGCTCCTAGCCTTTCACAGATGGATTTTTGCAATAAATCCTTTAAAATACAGCTTCTCCAGTAATCACTGGCTGAAGGACATAACACACATAAGGCCTAATCACTACAGACACTGCGAGGGTCAAAGGATGGAGAGAAGAACCAATGCAGCTTAAGTACAAGCAGTGAAGCTGCAGAGGAACACAGCTGTGAGGCAAAAAGGAAAGACAGGTTTAGGTTAAAGTCTATCTTAGCACAGGCACATGAAGGTAGTGAAATCAAGGAGTGTGGCTAGAATAACAAGCACCCTTTGGTAAGCAAGACAGTTTGAACAAAGGACCTGGTTTCAGCAGGGAACAAAAGAAAAAGAAACAGATGGGCAGGAAAAGGAGTTAAACACTTCTGATAGGTTTACAGAGGCTTCAAAGTTCACAGATTACATTTACCATCAAGTCTGCTCTCGTCCACATCTGCCAACTCGTAAATATTGAATTTAATTGATGGTAACACAACCCAGGCATTGTCAAACAAACATCCTCCCCTTTAATCCACAGAGCAATTCACCTGATCCATTCTCCGATTCACCACCTGCACTTCAATCTCCTCCCCTTTGAACAGACCCCAAACTAAGACCACATGCTTCAGCACACAGATTTGCAAGACGGTGTTAAGGCACAAATTGCAACTGGTATAGGCACTACTGCGGGTGAACCCCAGGGCATATGAAGGCTGCAAAGGAATTCTGTCCCTATATGATCCCAGAAAAGATTAAGGGCTCCTGGATAACAATGGTGCAAGCCGCGCTACTACAAGTTTAGAAAATAAATGCCCAAATTCAGGACAAACCTGCCTATTGGTCATCACAGCACACAAACCCCTAAATGTTACTTTACCCAAAATCAAACACACTGAAACGGAGGGGTCAAAGGTCACCGAGTTACAGAGATTCAGAAGAACTGAGAGTAAATATAATCATCTTCGGAAATCTGAGGAACAGAGCAGTGCCAAGGAAACGTGGAACTACAGCTCTCCTCTCCTCAAATATTTATTTGGGGTTCCAATTACTGATCTTTCATGCTATTTCCTTCAGCAGAGACCTGAAACAGTTTGAGCAGCTCTATTTTGCTCCAGCAAAATAGAAACAGAAACAGAGAGGAGAGTATTGGGAGTTAACTAGGGAGAAAGAGTGAAGGAGAGTACGCAATCACAGGGCAAGAGAAAAAGCTCAACCAGCCCAAGCATTCAATGCAGCAATTTAATTGTGGGCTCACCACCATGAAAGTGAGAGAGAGCAGGATAACCACCAGCCTGCATTATGGACTTTGATTCAGCAGCCTGCCACGACGCCAGGGAAAGCGGCAGCAGCGCTCCCTGAGCATTCTTCAAAAGCTGATGCCAGACATGCACAGAAAATTCCCAACATCCAACATATCTCCAGAATATTAACACTAATTACATTTTCACAGGGACTGAATTTAAACAGAACACGCAAGGTAATTCGGTTAGTTTTTAGAAAAGTAAGAAAACACTAAAGAGGGAATGTTTTATGATAGCCATTAAAGGCCTATGTCAGTATGCTTTACACTTTGTTAAAAAATATCTGCAAGAATCATGAAATCCCTCTGAAGAATAGCCGGCTTTTGCTCAGAGCCCTCTTTTCAGACCGAGCACCACAGTAAAACTGTTATCCTTTCACTTTGCACAGTGATTAAAATGGACTGTACGGCACTGAGCCAAGCTGAACGCAAACACTTTCCTGCAACGGCTCAAGACACAGGGGTTATAAAAATCTCATCAGCACCGGCAACAGAGGTTAGGAGGTAAAAAACTACGCCCCCCAGATTTTCCATGTGAAAGTAGTAATGATCAGGCTTTAAGTGTTGCCTTCTCCGCGGATAGCTAAGTGGATTCCATTTTCATGTGACAGGTCCTAACAACTTTCTCCTGGGATTTATGTTCCCTATCTAATTCTTCATTTTGACCAGAAGGATATAACCTGGCACTAATTAGCCTTTTTTTTTGTTGCGTTAAAACCACAGAGACCATGTCTGAAGACAGTCCCACGAGACACTCCATTTAGCTGCTTTCAATCAGGTACTGTGCTCCAGTGCCCCACATTTTTAGTTTTGGTTACATCTAACGTAGGCTATATTGATGGCAAAGGCATCAGTTTTGAATTTACGCATTTCTGTTCCCTTCCAATCTATCCATATGTATCAACCCTTCAGGGAAAAACACTTCCATTTTCTTTCCTTCTGCCTGTTTTTTCTCTAAAGGATTTTACAGTTGTTTTGCTGCAGAGATGACCCAGGAGATGATAAGAAAACAAAGCAAATTATTGTTTTAACTCAATACTTCACAGATAAAGATGATGATCTCTTTCCACACTTTCTGACTTGTTCCCACCCTTCCCCCCATTTTTAATCCTATTTGTTCCTGACTTGATCAGTAGAAAAGTGATGGCAAAAGAGGTAGCCTTCAAGAGGCTACCATGATTACAAAAAGCACCCTAAAATTCAACAGCAACATTCACTCCACATCCCGATTGCTTCAATCAGCAGAAACATGCTCACATGTTTTTCCCAGGTATTAACTAAGAGATGGGTGATTTGCTCATCTCTTCCCCTGTCAGATCTTGTGTGGCTTCTGAAAACTCAATAGATTTTATGCTTTTCTGTACCCTCCGTGATTTAGGAAGGCAGAGCCACTGCTAAGCACCCATGTGAAAACAGATTATCCAACCAGTCTCTTAATTGGGCAGGTGGATAAAACATAGCCAGGTGCTATTAAATATCTGCAAATCGCAGTTCATGCTGATTTTGAAGAAAAACATTCTCTCAACCACCTATAAAAATATCTTCCAGAAAGAAATCTTTGAGCACTACTGTTCTTCTCTCTGCCCAAATAACATCCAAGCCCGTTATATCTGCCTCACTTCATCTACACTCACTTACTTGTGTTCCCAAGACCCTTGTTCAGGAAATTATCCCATTTCCTATTCAGGAAAGCACTCGAGCAGATGCCAGATTTGGGGCACACGCTTTGATCTCAGGGAAGTCACAAGGCAGATGAAGAAATCAGAGGAATGTACATATGTGCTGAACTTTAGATGCCTAGTGCACGCTACCCTGAATCTGGACATCAGCCTGCTGCAAAAATAATTGTCCCCAGTCCCATTCTTCAAATCACGCACTCTGGTAAGCCCAATGGACGGAGGAGTGGTGGTAACACAGATCCTGCAGTCAGCCTTAAAGCAGTTACAACAGCATATAATAGCACATTATATGTACAATACCTACTTTGAGGACTGAAAAAAATAAAACACACAGTCCTTGCTGCCAGATTTTTTAGATGCATTACAACTCCTGAACATCCTAGAGCTTTGCCAAGAGAAGCAGCAGTAGCTTTTACTTTTCTGGGCCTTTCATTATTTATATTAGACAGGTCATGCTGTTAATTTTTTAAACGTTAAAAGCACAATCAAATACTAACCTCAGGCTGGCTGGAAATGTTTTGATGTCGGCAATGAGCCGCCAATACATTTTTAATTCAGGCTAGAGGAGAAGAAAAGCAAAAATCTTCCTCTTGTACTCCCCCTACACCCTGCCAAGTAGTTAAGCGTGATAACTGGCATGCACACACATGACCTTCTGTTCTATTCAAATGAGTTATCTTAGATAATTTGTGAAGACTGTTCTCTCTCATTTAAGTACTTCATAATACGATCCATCTTTCCCTTTGCTTTTGTTAAGGGAAGACTACAGTAATCCCCTAAAACAGCATTCTGGCAAACGCTCCTGAATTATGTAATTCACTAGGTTCAACTCTACTGTTACAATCATTTTCAAGGAAGACGGGTATAATACATTATCATTATAGCTATACAATCCTGAGTTGAATTTTCCTTGGCTGAATTCCTAACACTTTAATGCTGAAATTGATCTGTTTTAAAAACATCATGTGAAAGGTTTTTTAAATACCATACATGCTCAAGCTCTTTATTTTAAATGGTTTAGAAATGAGCTGGTAGAAACGGGAGACCAAAAAAAAAAAAAAAGTCCGTCTTATGTTCTCTAATCTAGCATTAAGTACATTTTAAAGAACAACAGGCATGTTTCCAAACAAACTATTGCAGTGTACAAATTACCCAGCAGGGATGGAGATAACAATACCTATGGTGTGGGTTTAGATCTGAGAAGAAGTTGACATTTCATCAAGGTTGTCTAGGAAACCATTTTTAAAATTTATTTATAAAACAAAATGAAAGATGTTTATTTCCATTTGGGAAGCCTCTAGAGAAGCTGGCAAGTAACAAGTTTATTAAAATGACAACTTCAAGATAGTTTTCTTCTTGATTGTAAATAACCTCCCTCTGAGCCAATTAAGAGTGCGGAGATCAAAGGCCCAAGCAGCACTATAAAACCAGGAGTTAGAGGGTTACGGGAAAGCTTCCTCAAGCATTCCTCAATATGGAAAATTTCCCCTAGCCACCATTCACTTGGGTAGTGCAACACCAGAGACAAGCATTGTTGGAGTTGCTTTGGAGTATGTTAAAAACCATCACCCGTATTTTAATGGACACCTAACCAAACAGCTTGATTTTATGCACAGTCAGAAATCATTTCAGTTGTAAAGACTGATGCAGATGAGACCGAAGCAGCTAGATGGTGAGAAGGCAAAAAAGGAGCTGGGAAGGATGCATGGGATAATTTGTAAAATGGGTTTCTCAGTTGGAAAGGGTTATTAATTCCCAGATTGCAGCAGTTTGTCAGTGCATTTCTTCTCCTTGGGAGCTGCCAATACCTGGACTTTTCAAGGCAGAAGTCAGAATAGCTAGCAAAGTGTTTCCTAATGCAAGGCTTGACTATGATGATGATCTCTGCACGCACCATCTTCAAATTTGACATCAATGTAGGGCACACTTGTCCTGATGAGGGAGTGGGGACTTTACATCGAGTACACAAAGCACTGCCAGCAAGCCTCCAGCTAGAATTTAAGAGTTTGAGTTGCAAGTCACACCACTGATTACTAACCAATATCCGGGCTGCCTGAGCAACAGCAGCTTTTGCTTCCTTGCAATGCCACCTTGCTTACTTTCAGTAATGAGATAAATCCTGCCCTAAGACAGAGAAAATGTTGAATTTTGAAGTGGGTCTTCATTACTGCTTCCTGCTATGATGGGGACAGATTCTGAACCTGCCCAGTCCGTCCCCCTCCATTTCACTGTCCTTCCCTGCCCCTTATGTGACAGGGTGGGTGGCGAAGGAAAGGCTTTCAGCATTTCTTGTGACTGGTAAGACCACCAGACTGCTCATTGTGCGTAGACTTTAGTTCTGACAGTAAACGTAAATTTCCATTTAAAGACACCTAGAGCACCAGATGGAGCCCTTACAGTGAGAAAGTGTAACAAGCTCTTTCACAGCAGGCACAATTGTATCCGGAGCTCCAGCCCGCAGATGGAAATCCTTCTTCCCTGCCTACACGCTCTCCCCACAGCACGCTTTCACTACTGACAAAAACCACATTCCCATATCCACCTCTGGGGCTGCTCGCTGCGCAGCAGCACGGGGGTAGCCCAGGAGAGTCCTCCAGCCGTGCAGCAGCTCACGCTGGGCACCTTGCTGGCTGTCAGCGGAGCATTGCGCCGACAATCCTGATCTGTGCGGCTGAACCGCCTTTCTCCACGTGTGGAAAGCGGCAGAGCCCTGCCAGCGTGGCCCCGGGACAGAGGTAACGCGGTGGGAAGCAGCTCAGGCAACATCGCTGGACTGTTGGGAGTCACACTGCTGGTGGGAGGTGGGCCACCAAGGTGGGTTAGCATTAGCCCAGGCGTTTCGGCGGTGTGCTTCATGGCATGGTGTATATATGCTGCGTGAAGGCTGGTTAGCCCCAGGGGGGAACATTGCAGGCGTGCTCCCCTTGCCATGACCCTCCCAACAGTGCAGTGGGCTTCCACCAACTCTGCTGCACGTACAACCCCGTGCTGTACTGAGGGATCCATACCACACACAACAGCAATGTAACCAAACCCCGTGGAAGGACGAAAATTCAACCAAAGCTTCTCTTCTGAAAAAACATACGGAGATGAGATAGTCAACAGAAACTAGAATTAGCCCCAAAGGACTGAGCTGGCAAACTAGCCCACATGAGCTACCACCAGAAAGAAGCATGCGCACACTTGCATTGAATAGGACTCAAATCCACTGAGAGGTTTTAAAAGGAAGAATTAGGTAAAAATGGATCACAAGGTAAAGCTGATGCCTGAGCAAAAAAATAAAACCAGGAAGGATGAAAAACTGTGTTTATATTTCGGAAATCTAGGTTCAGTAGTCTGCTCTTTCGTCTGATTGTGTGAAGTCAATTAAGCCTCTTCATGCCTCAGTTCATTATCTATAAAATAGGGATAATTTCAAAAGCCTAGAGAGTGTTTCCTTCCCTTACAGGCTTGTTGTAAGGATTAATGCATTGAAGATTTGAAGGTACTCCAGTATCAGAGGGATGGATCCATTAAATATCCTAGACTGAAATGGAAAAATAAGGGGGGGGGGGGGAAAAATAAATAAATAAATCAGTCTTCCTTGTATCAGCAAAACCACAACTAGATGACTACAGCAATCCAATTACTATAACAGACTGCCTATACTAAACTCCAGAAACTAGTATGTCTACAAATAATAACTTTAGCCCATTCTTAGTTTGCACAAATCTGTATCACACAGTCATAGGAAATGTAAAAGAGGAAACACTTCTGCATCATATGTAAAACTGTCATCAGCTAAACTTGTGAGAACCTAAAGCCACTACATTTGAGATGTAACTAACTTAATACTCTGAACAAAATTTCAGGAAGAAAATACTGCTGCTGGTTGTTGCTGTTGTTGGTTTTTAAATTACTCATATGTAACAAAATTAACCAGGAAATGTGCTATCTGCAAGCTTGTCTTTGAAATCATTTTTCCTCAAATTAACCTTATGTATTTGAAATGTGAACAAAGCCAAACTTGCAGCTGCCTCATAAACTCAAACCTTCAGAATGTGTAAGGCCTTCTCAAAGACAGCCAGATGTCAGATAAATTTCCCTGATTTCAAAAATGCAGAGCCAGTCTTCCCATCAGCACTCCTTCTACTATAACGCACCATGCAGAGTCATTTATTGCTTTGTGCTATGCAGTGTTTGCATTTACAGCACTCCATAAATAAGAAAAACAAACAGGGTGTGTGCTTATCTGATTAAAATCCAATGTAAATTAGATGCAAAAATAGGTGCAGCCCACTGGCTCGTGGCAGGTTGCCAGTGCAGACCTTCTGTGCTAAAGGTTGTGCACCACTGATTTAGGGCATCACCTCTCTGTCATGCTTGTACTTCTCTCTCATTATTTCACAGTTTCTTATGCTACATTATTGCACGCTTTTTCCCCTTCCCCACTCTTATTCCCCCCTGGCCAGTTTCGCACTCCCATTTTGTTACTATCTGACACCAGACTGTGCAACAAAATCTTGCACTGTGATGCATAGTCACTTTGCGATTTGGGCAAGTCCAATCCAAACTCAGCCTATGCGGTACGCCACTTCTCTCCCTCCTTCCTGCCCCTGTAACCATCCAAAGCTATTGTTACTCCAATGCAAATTCTTTCCAGAAGCACCTTCCTGCTTCCAGGTCTCGGCTTCCTGAAACTCGTGGCTTCTCCTGGCAAAGCACAGCTTGGGGCCCTTCTTGCAGGTCTGCAGGCAAAGCAGATTAGCCTAAAGAGCTAACTCTGTGTGACCAAGTACAGGAGAAAGTGCATTTCACATGAAATCAGAAAACTATCCAAGCTTGATTAAAAAGCACCCAGGCAATGCCGCGGAACATTCACGAGTTATTTTTTTCTGAATTCTCGCACAATTTAGATGATCCAAAACTGGATTTCCCAAATGCTGTACAGACATGATTATGGAATATACCTTTTTTGATCGGGGTTTAAGTCCCTGCTTTTCAGAGATTTCTCATTTTTCCTTCATTCAAGGTTGAAATTTGCTGTGAGAATTTATTTAGCCCCCTGTAGAATTGTTCAGGGTATTCCCCAAAGCAGGAGTCAAAAAGAACTGGGGATTCATCATGCACAAGCTGATATTTACAGTAACACCACTCCCAGTATATGTTTGCTGGAAATAGCTTGATATTTCTTCACTTTCTTTTAATATTTGTAGGATTAATAACAAATTCAGGCCCTGATCCCGCAGTATTTAACATCTGGGCAAAATGCTACTTGCTGACGTCCACAGGGCTGTGGTTTGGCACCACAAACACGCTGCACGTTACAAGAAACCTCAGCAATGGCAGCAGTAAAAGGCAATTTCTTACCTCTTTTTGTGCTTCCCCCCTTTTCTTGTTGTGAAGAGGCTAGGAACAATATGGCAACCATAACAAAGCAGAATAAAGAAAACACTCGCGGATGATTGATTAAAGCGGGTCCATAAACACCGATTACCTTGCAACTGTGGTGTTTGGTTTTAGGGTAACTTGAAGCTGCATGAAGGCAGGCGACAAAAAGAATACCTGCATATGACAACTGTGGTGCTCCGAAACCCTGTGAGCACCTCAGATACCACCAGAGGCACACGCTACAGCAGAGGCAAGGAATACCTACCTTTGTATGCCTTCAGACAGAAATACAAAACCGTATCTTCTCCTTTCATTGCAGTGGTGCCTTCACCCCTGTGAATTCTATTTGCCACTTTCCAGTTGACCTGCACAACACTCTGAGGTTGATTGCTACGAGAAAACTATACCCAGAATAACAAATATGCAGCATCTCTCCTGCCAAGTGATAAGACCTTCCAGATTATACACTAACTTCCTCCACGACCAGCCAAGGTAACCGTATTTCACAACACATTAAATGCATTAAGGGTCCCCAAGCAAACAATGCTCAGGCACAAAACTCAAGAGCCAGAGACGGCTAGAACAAACTTGCAGCTCCTCCAGGGCCAAAACTGCCTTTTCAGCAAAGATATCCTAACACGACTGTATTCTTCTGCCTCTATTCTCTGCCATCCTTCAAGAAAGGACACCTGGCAAAAAGAAGCAGTGACAAAACCGTGAGTCAGACAGACGTAAAAAGGTTAGTGTCCGGGAGCCAGAAACCACAAGGATAGGCATCTTAAACACGTTTTTTTAAAATGCTTTCTTTCTCTCTCCTTCTTCTCTTCGTGAAAGACTAAATGCAAAATGAAATCATCTTACAGAAGGACAGCCGCTTCCCCCCTGTGCTCAATCATTCCAGTCACACTATGTTGTCCAGTAACCTGCATTGATAATTCCTCATGAATAAAATGCCAACATTATCATCCACAGCTATGTTGTTGACATGCTTTTGCTATTTCACTAAAAATACCATTAATTTTCTGGCTTCACAACAGCTGAGCTACTCCCCATTTGAATATACAAAAGAGCATTTTGTTTAAACCAAATTAAAAGCGTTCCAGTAAATGACTTCAATTTTGCTGGCTATACTACTTAGTGTATACTGTTCTATTTAATCCTCTCTTTTCTCAACTCTACCCCTTCTATCTCCCCCTCCTTTTCTTTCATTTTTTTTTTCCTCCACTTTCCTTTTTATACTTAATCCTTTCATGCCAGGAACTGGATTTGCCCAGCAAGACATCCACAGTCAGAGAGAGCTTCAAAAACGTGGTGCCAAAGAGTTAAGGCAATGGTGAAATTGCCTCTGCTCTGTTTTTATTCACCTGTGTTTGCCAAAACATATTTAGCAGTAAGGAAAGGAAGGGAAAAGGGGGGGGGAAGCACACAAATGCTGAACACACCTTCCATTTCCCATCCAGATAAATGTCGACATTCCCCATTTAAGTCTGAATGAAAACCACCATTACTGCCAAGCCCTCCTGGCATCTCACCACTTTATTTGTTCCCATTTGTATCTAATGCTTTTGTCAACAGTTCAACAAAAGTCAAAGCAAACAACCCACTACAAACACTGGGGGTAACAGCAACAAGCATGAATCCTTCACAATTATCCAGCCCAGCTGCTCAGTGCCTGTCCAGGCTGCTTTCATTTACAACAGTGTCAACAAAAGGCTGAAACCCAATAACTAGGTGGGTCAATACTACCACTGTAAACCCTCCGGAGAAGGAAATGCTGTTCTCCTGCTTAACTGCTTCAGCAAACATGCAGAATAATTCAGTTAGACAGACAAGTGCTTGCCTAATCATTTGTTGTGTGAATTATTCAAGGCTTTCCCCCCGCAAACTACTAAACGATGGCTCTTCAAATATTTCCGAGGAGCCACCAGATGTCGGACAGGCGAAAAGGAAACATTAGGCAAATTCTGACATAACAGAAGACAACGGCAACCTATGATCTTGGAAAGCGTCAACGTTCGGAGGATTAACACCTTCCTACACCTTGCTTCTGATGTCACTGTATAAAGAGCAAACAGCTTTTAATACACAAGCGCTAGGCACACCTCGGTCTACTGGCTGCCTGATCTTTATATGGCATAATCAAGGCTGCTGCCTACGATTTTTCTTCCTCTTTTCTCACGCGAGTTATAAAAGAGTTCTCTCCAGAGAATACGTAAAATGCGGATAAAATAAGTACAGTAGTTAGTCAGATGGATGCAGAAAGGGAACATGCATTTATTCCCACATCTCTCTCTCCCTCTGCTCCCCCCATGCTCATTTGATCTCTTCTTAATCACTCACCTTAGCGTTTCTTTCCCTGCAGCCACAAGGCGTGCTTTTCTCCAGAGGTTTCACGAGGGTTCATGTTTACCCTTTCAAAGAGCAGCGCAAACTAGTCATACAGCACAGAACCAAGTGCTAAGCATTACATCTTTTAATTCAATTGCCTCTTTTAGTGTGGGAAACAGCCACCTCCAGATGTCTGCTTCCTCAATTTTGTTGGCTTTTGTCACAACCATATCATTACATTAACATAATCTTTTTAAACTTTAAGCAAACTTTAAGAAAATGGGCAAATTAGATAACAAGTGGTGCTTGTTTTGATTTAATCTCACTATTGGCAAGAGCAACCTTGGATATGAACAAATGTTTTTCCTAAGACCAGTTTACTTATACATCACAGTGCAGTGTTGGACAGATACATATCTTGAGCCAGAACACAATATCAAATACACTTATAAATATTTTATTTTTGACATCTAGAGTAGCAGTTGTGCATGCTGAATAACTAGTATTCCAGAGAAACCCTGGCAGTTTTAAGACTTTGCAAAACAGTAAGAGAAATTCTGTCTGTATGTCAAATTAAAGCACATATTTTTGTTTTTGTAATTAGAATGTAACATATTTTGTTTGTAAAACAAGCAGTTTTACAGTGACTGCACTGTGGTAATCTCTGGAGTTGTGTGTTGTCAACATAAAGAGCCTTCTTCAATCAAATAAAGTTTTCTTCCTCTCTCTGTCCAAAATAATTACAAAACACTTGTCTACTAAGTAGCCGCAGCCCCGACACTTCGTGATCGCGACTGTTGTTAGTACCCGTTTCAGCCCTCCTCCACTTGGGGGGAAACTTCAATTAAATTTACTACTATAAATCAAGTTATTGCTGTTTGCAATGATAACTTTGTTTATCAGTATTAGCAGGACTGTCACAGTCATTAGCGGTATTTACAAAATTTTTTAGGGTCCGTGGAGATCAAAGGCACAACAGAGAGGTACTGTAGCACAAAAAACATTTGTTATCAAAAGAGTTGCAACTTGCACAGACTAACTGGGAAAAACCTGCAGTCCGATGCTAGATACCCTAAAAAGAACAGGGAAGAGAAACGACACCACACAAAAACGTCTCCTCTTCCTCATCCCCTGAAGCAGGAAGAAGGGTCTAAAAATGGCATCTCCAGCCTTTGCCACGGCCGGAGGCAACGCAGTTACCAGAAAACCTTCATGAGGCACGCAAGAGTCCTGCAGAAGGTCTGCTAAATACTTAATTGCTTTCAAATACCTGCAGCGTGATATAAAACTTTTAGGCTGCCTACGTGGTGAGCATACAGTGCTTTTTATAAAGGCACCAAACTGACACTGGACAGGCTGCCTTTACTCTGAAAGCAGGGTGCCTTTGCTACTCTAATGCCAATTATGCACCTTGACAGGGCACTTGGAAAGAAACCGTACTTCAAGGGAATGGCAGAAAAAGAGTTTCTCTCACCCCACAAGGTTTACTGTAATTGATTTTAAAGGGATTATTTTAAAATTATTCAGACATTGAATTCCTCTCATATTTTGCAGTAGGGGACAGCAAAGCTCATTACAAAATAATATTTGCAGGTCATTGCAAGAAACTCTTTTCTTGAAGCAGGGGAGGAAAAGCAAAACATTAATTTCCTTGAGGGCTAAAATAAATTGCAGTTTGGTATTTTTAAAAGAAATAGAGAGGTGGAACAGAATACAGCATCAACAGGTATAGTTTCAGCAAACATATCAGGGAGAGACAAGAAATACAAACACACAGCTATAATTACTGCAAGCCAAATACAATGATTTCCTAATGCCTGGTGTTGTAACATCACAAGGCAAGGCTTCATGTTATTTAGGTCAGCATTGGCTTTTCAACTCAATGCGAGCAATGATTTCTATGTAGTCTGTCCACTTTGTTATTAAAATAAAATGAGCAAAGGACTCAGGAATATGTTGCTGTAGCTGCCAAGTTTTGTGCTGTGTGTGGTCTATGCCAAACTCATACCACACACTTCTGCGGACAACCCTTCTTCTGCGCATAGCTGTGATCTGGAGACACCTTTCCTGGCCCTTCTTCCATACCCCTGCGCTGAACCTCTGCAGCACGCGCCAGTCTGACAAAACAGGGCCCTGCCAGCAAAATCAATGTTATTATTTACTTTGACCCAGCCAGAATAATATAGCAAAGAAAATACTGTATGCCCTCTTTGGAAAAAATATAGTGGCTTGAAATACGCCAGCTTCACTGCATGGAGAAGCTACGACAGACCGCTCACCCTGTGGATGAAGGAAGGAACAAACCGTGTCGAGATTTTCCCCTTCTCCCTCCCCACCGCCCCACTTATTCGTAAGTACGCACTAAGGAAACTCCCACAGCTGCTTTCAGTGCCTCTCGGGAGGCAGGAAAACAGAGGTACAGCTGTGTCTGCTAATATTCGTATGCAAACAAGTAGCGTCCGACTGGCTGCAATACCTCACTTAAAAGCACCTCGGTACTCTTTGATAAGCTCGCAGCTCAAAAAAAAAGCGATACAGAGCAATCTGCCGTCCTCTTAATGCAATTAGCAGATTAAAGCGGCATTTCACTTCCAATGCCTCATTAAAACACTGATTGCATCCAGAGTTCGCCCGGTGATACGACGTACACAGTGTTCCCCCTACAGTCCTCCCGGAGACTCGGTGGAGAGCGGCGGGGCCAGCCTGGCGCTGGCAGCCAGCGGCCGGACACCAGGCCCGCATCCGCACCCCCACATCCCGCATCCCCGCATCCCGCTCCCCGCATCCCGCTGCGGTGCCTGCGGCGAGGGTGAGCAGAAGGGAAGGGGAACCCGCACCCCTGCCACCTGCCCTGGGTAACCGCTCTGGGGAGCAGCAGACACTACCGACACCCCGGTTTTGCATCTCTCGAACGCAGTCGCAGCCGGCCCTCTTGCTGATTTTTGTCACGCGGCTCCATTTTGCAGTTTGCACCAGACCCGCTCCCCCACGACTTCTGTTTCCACCACAATCCAGTAACAGCGGAGCACGGGAGTGGTGAAGTCCAAGTAAACTGCGTTGCAGACACGAGCGCTTATTTCAATTCTCCCCTCAGATTGTTTTTTTCATGGCAGACTGACAAGCCCAGTAACACCTCAACTTCGGAGAAAATTTTTTTATTCGTTCCCCTGTGCGGCCCAAAAGCAAGCTACCGGCATGCCAGCGAGAGTGCCGTCAGGCTGAGCCCCTCCACCGCAGGAAGCCCTGCCGGGGGGGACCAGGCTTCACCCCCTCCGCCAGGTGCTAGGAGCATCCCTGGGGGACCCTTCAGCTCAGCCCCCGCCGCTGCCAGCCAGCACGGCCCCGCCAGTGCCAAGGAAAGAACAAACTAAAAAAGATTAATTCGCAGATGTTCATGCATTTCACACACAGGGTGCCCTGTGGTCCGTTGCCAGGGCAACGGGAGACCACCGGCGTGCGCTTTATTGGCTTTATGAAGTGCGTCTCGGGGGCTATAGTCCGAGAAATGCTGCATGATAATTGTCAGGCTTTTCAGAAGCCTTGTTTTGTGTTTATCCACATTTAACCCTCTGAGTGTTATTAAGAGCATCACTATGCACGTCTGGTGCACCGAGGAAAGTGGAGACGGGGAGGGGGAGACACGCACACACACAGTCTCCGCTTCCAGCCTAGAAACCCTGGAAAACGCATCCTCGGCGCCTGCTCCCACCTGCCCGGAGCTGAAGTTTTCGCCCACAGGCCACGGGTGAGCTGGTCCCCGGGCCAGGCTGTGGTAGTGCAGGGCTCAGCACAGCAAGTTTCGGGGGCAAAACCGACACCGGCAAGTGCAAAAGGTGTCACAAGTGTCACATTACACTAACAGACTACTGACAGCAGGCACAACGTGTTTTCTCAGTAACTTCAAACGAAGGAGAAAAAAAAAAAAAGGTCCACGAACTTCCCAAATACATTACGAGAAAAACCACACTCTCATTCTGAATCCCAACACGTGACACCAGCAAGCCAGACATGCTGAAACCTGTACCACAGCCCCTCCAAAGCTGCAGTCCCTATGAAAAATGAAAAAGAAAATCCCGTGTCCAGACGATGCTCGGTCTCGTGGTGCCAAGGGCTACACCATCATCTATAAATTCACACAAACAAGCCAGAGCAATAAGCCGCCCAGGACTCGGCTGCTCCGCCTCCCCCCTCGCCCGCTTCCCATCCTCTCCTCGCTCCAGGCCGGTGTCGGGCGTCTCCTCCGGCTGTCCCCCCGCCGGCCGAAGCAGGGCTGGGGACGGAGGGACGGGGGTTAAAATCACAAATGCCACAACGCCCCAAGCAGCCGCAGCAGCCGCTGCCACCAACATCAAGCGCTAATCCAGCAGGAGAGGAGAGGGAGAAAGCGAGGGTGGCAGAGGGGATCAATAGAAGGAATGGCTTGCATTCAGGCTCGCAGGAGAAAGAGCACGCAGAGACAATCATTTCCTGGGAAAAGCTAAAGCCTAACGAGAATTTACTCTGCCTCCTTTATTCAGACAACCAACCCTTTTGTGGCAGGGGCTTCCTGAGTGACAGGAACCCAGGGCCCCTTAATAGGATTTCCATATTATTTCCAACACCTGCCTAGAAGTTATTTGTTTACATTGAAGGAGGCGAGATTCTCAAATCAGACATCTGCTTCTGGTTCAGGCATATCTTAGGAAACCATCTAGAAAGAAGCTTTGTTGCTATGGAGACATTTTTATTTTCTTCCCTTAGTTGGCTGAAAAACATTAGCATTTCCAATTTTTTGTTCTTCAAAAGGCCAAATGTCGCTCAAGAAAACACAGAACTTTTCAAATTGCTATGCAGAATAGGCTAATCGAGCTTTAAATATTTAATTAATTATTCAACTCAATTAGAGCTCTACCAGAGAGAGGCAGGAGACGCGGTGTAACTTTCCCGCAAATTCCCCTCAATGGCCAATTCCTGCTGGCCGACCTAATTGCTTCTTCCCTCAAAGCACAGCTAAAACTTTGTAATTCGTGATGCACTCAACAATCTCGCATACCAACTTGGGAATCAGTCAGACTACTCATTTCCTTCAACTTCTTCTAAAACCAACCTAAGAGACTGACAAGAGTTTGACGAGGAATATGGTTCTTTCCCAGTGCCAGGGAAGAGACAGGAAGAGCAATACAAACATGAATACAAGCATGAACTACTAGCATTCAGGGACTTTAGCCAGAGGACAGAAACTTCCAACGCATGTCATCCATGTCGCTGATTTACAGCAGGTAATCTGTCCTCCTTCCCTCCCTTTAGCAGATAACCAGCCTGCCCAAGGAATCCATTGATTTGCAAAATAAATAAAGGATTTGCAATATAAATGTGGGATGTTTCAAGTTACTCTGGATCTAAGGGTTTTAAAGACAACTCAAAATCAAAACACTATGTACTCAATACAACAACAACTACAAAAAAAAAGTGTCACGGTGCCAACAGAAACCTGTAAGGCAAAAAGCAGCCATCTAGTTTGTGTCCCGCTTTGACAAAAATTGGTTAAGGATTGTTTATCTTCTCCCATTACTTAGACTAACACCTATTTAACGCGACCTGCAAGAGTGTTCTTCATTCCAGACACGTTCACCATGAGTAAACTGGTGTAAGCCATGAATGCCAGCATTCAAAGTATGATTTTAATTGCACGCTTACAATGAGGAGAACTTCAAAAGAGATAATAAACAAATTCACTCCCTCCCTTTACTTCTTTTCCCCCAGCTATTACATTGTCAAAGCCTTTGCGCTGGAGAAGACCTTTCCACCCACCTCCTCACCCCAGCAAACTTCCTCTTCCTACTCTACGACGTGAAGTCATAATCCTGTGTTATCAACATCACAGTCTGTTGCCATGGAAATAATTAGACATGACTGCTCAGGTTAGAAATTACAGCCCATGTAAGTGTTTGCCTCCTGGGTGAAGAGAGCATCTGGAGAGAGAAACATTTGAGTTACCCTAAATCACCAAGTGGCAATACAAAGTGTGATAGCGAGCAGCACTGCAGGAGTTTGTCCAAATGTGGGCACACCACCGAGAAAGAGTCACCCTGTGGTAACTGGCAAAAGGGTGCAAGGTAAAAGGCCAGCGTACAGTTTTTAATACACAGAAGCAGGAAAAAGACTATTGGGCAAAGGAGGTGAAGCCATCAAAAAATGGCAGAAGCAGCTAATTCTTTGATACCAGATTACGTGCTGTTTCTTGCACATGAATACTCTACACTAAATTAAAATTCCCAGACGACCTCATTAAAAAGGCAAATGATATGACACGGAATGAAAGAAAGAAATGTAAAACTCAGTTGGGATGGGAGGTGGGGAGAAAGACAAGGAAAAAAAATGCACCAGGGAGATATATACCTGAGGTTCAGTTTCGTGTTCTAAAAATCTGTTAAAAACCACAGGGCTTGAATGACGTGCTACAAGTCTAGCCATGAAAAGGTTATTAAGAAAAAAAAAGCAGCGCCAAAAAATCAGCTCCATAAGATAGACCGAGACAACAAACAGGACCCTGCTAATTAATATTTGTTCTGCTTCAGCAGACAGTTACTGGACGAGACTGCAACAAACAAGCATGTCTCACCCAATCACATCATTAATCCATTCACGTTCACCACCTGAGGACCAGCTATGCCCCACAGATATTTATTCATCTGTTCCACAAACAAACAATTACAACACATTTTCTGGAATTAGGGCACCTGTTACATTCGGCACAGCTTACACGCCCGAAGGCAGATATCAATTAATACCGAAAAAATTACTGTATCACAGGCCAACAGAAGTTACTCATTATATTTTGATAACACTACGCCCAAAACACCCACGAAGATCAAAAACACAACTCTGGCGGAGCAAAGTTTAGTCCAAATATGCTCAGTTTAAAACTACCACTTCATCATTACGGAAAGCAAAATACACGCAACGCCTCATTTCTGAACGGAGAAAGGCATCAGCAGAATCCATGATACGAGTGTGAAACATTTGGATTTTAACAAGCCTGTGAAGCGCTTTTCAGATGAAGAGTATTAAAGTGGCAAAATAACAAAATGATCAGGAAATAAATTATGTAAATTTCTTTAGGTGTGTAATACATAACTACATTTCTTTGGCTCGTTAAATACATACTGAATGCAAAGACATTTGGCACAACACTTGAGCCACTAGACAAAGTCTAATTTAAAAGAAGCCTGACAATTAAGGCAAAGTCCACAGCAGTAGCTCACAATAGCTTATGTGATGTTCCTCTACCAGCAGAAGAACTAAGTCTGAGCAATGTAATTACATTTGCTAATATCCAGAAAGTCTTATAATACATTAGGCATTTTGATTTTAAACTGCCTTGTTCTTTCCTGAAGCATTACACTCATACAACTTTTTTTTTTTATTAAAAAAGTATCAAACTACAGCTGCCGGAGTAAGCAGCTTACTCTCACTTACATACTAAGTGAACAGAGGTCTAAACACTTAACAGTGGCTAACAGCTCAAGAAGCTAAATTGAGAAGCACAAATGTAGATGGACAGTGGGAATCACACCCGTCCACCTTCCCTGTTATCTGCCACACGTGTTATTATTAGCCTTCACACAGATTAAGGCAAAAGCAAGCTTATTGCTAAACCCACCTGAATTTGTCCTGACAGACTTCTCCTAGTTCACTAGCACATTGGACAGAAATTCACCCCAAACCTGCATTTGATGCGTTATTTCAGATCCTCTCATTTAAAACTTTTTTTTCCAGAGGAATCTCAAACAAGCTATTTTATTCCTACCCCAAGACCACAGCTTTTAATTACCAGCACTTGTTGCTGCTGAAACAGTATCCCCCAGCACCAAAACAAACAGTCTCCACTGTGGTGGCAAGTCGTACTATGGGCATGGTCTCTGCCCCAAACAATTTACAATTCAGGTTAAAAAAAAAAGAAAAAAAAAAGAAAAAAAAGAAAAAAAGAAAAAAAAAAAAAAGAAAAAAGGAAGAAAAAAAAAAAAAAAAAAAAAAGGAAAAAAAAAAAAAAAA
>VYZM01004375.1:21357-49946 GCA_013398915.1 Dromas ardeola | reverse complement strand
GGGGGGCGGCAAATGCCAAGCTTTTTACATTGAGAATCAGTAATTTCTGCCTTTAAGGATGCTGATTCTACAGGAGGAAAGCAAGCTCCACTGAGAAAACTAGGGCGGGAAGGAAAAAATCAATAGCTGTCATTAATGAGAAGGGGAGCATTTAGAACTCCTACATAAATAACAAAGAAACGATCAGTACCATATCTCTACAAATTGCCTCAAAGATCTTTTAAGTGATCTAGGAACAAAAAGTCATCTCCCCAATCATATTGTGGGATGAAAGGGAATATATGCAGAGCACATTTCCGTTCTTAATCATATATATAGGAACATCTGTCAGGATACATGTTTCACCATTTGTCCTCCCTTCCTCCCTTACAACTATTTTTCACTCAGTGAAACAGCATAGACAAGAGGACAAAAGTAACAAAAAAATTAATACAACCCACTAGCAAATAAAAGATTTGTGGTAACAAAGACCAGCATTTTAATAAAGGAAAAACCTAGTCCCCTTCAAAAGGCCAAGTGCACCTTCCCCCAGAATCCTGGAGTTAGTAGTTCCCTCTTCTGCATGCAGGACTCCTCTCCATCTCCATTTCACACTGGTGGCAGAGAGAGGAAGAATTAGGCTCTTTTAGAATCACTTTCTACTATGATTTAATAAAGGGCAGAAATTCTTGCATAAATCATGCCACTTAAGCTCTCCTCGCCTTCCTTCTCCCCCATCAATAGCTAGCTAAAGAAAAGAAAAATCCACATCTCCTGCAAAAGAAAGCAGAAAGCACCAAACTCAACTAAGCTCAAGGTCTTGCCAAACAGAGCGCTAGTGGTGTGCAATGTGCCACACATACCAAACCTCCACTTCAAAACCTTTTCACAAAGACCAATGCAGAGAAAAGGGCAACGATGGCAGTGTGTCTTCCGTTACAGATGAAGAGATGGCAAAAATCAGCTCTGGATAGGTAGGTGCACACTGGTTCAAGTACCTTATTTACCAAGTGCTCCACTCATGTGCTACTCATGGACACTGGGAGGATATTTTCTCTCCTCTGGACTGACAGTAGGAAAACGGTGACCCTGTTGTGACCTTGTGAATCTTAGTCCTTTTCTTTAGAACTAGAAAATGAGAGCGATGCCTATGCGCTTTTCCCAGCAGAGTCCTAAATAACCTTCTTACAGGGTCCTCACATGAAAAAGTTTCTGAAACCCTGGACTACATAAACATGACTGAAAAGTGAAAAAGGTACCATCTGAGATGTATAACGAATCAAACAATAAAAGCTAGAAGAAAAGTTAAGTAATGCCACTGGTCACAGAAAGATCTAAGTTGCTAAATTTATAAGCAAGTCTATCACCAGAGCTTTTAATGTGGCAACTATAATTCACTTCTAAGCTTCCTCGCAAGGTATGGTCTAAAAGCCATGTAGTCTTAGCATAAGTGAGATGCATGTTATGCATCGCACACATGCATTTCTTTAAGGCATCTTTTAAAGTCAATCCTTAGCAAGTCAAATCTCTGGATAGCAATTACTGAGAAGCACAGGCTCCATAACTCTCGCAGTACCAACACTATGTTTCGTCATGCTTACAACACACAAGCACACACTGTGTTAGACTTCAGCAAGTTGTCTTTGCTTGGGATAAACACCTGGATTGCTTGGATTCTGCATCTTTAGAGACTGCCATTTCTGGTGCAGTTCTGTCCCTGTGCAGAGCACTGTAATGCTGCTCTTCTCAGTGGTGAGCAGCCTCTTCCCACAGGTCAACGTGAGGTGTTAGGACATGTGGATACCATTATCTCTCTCCAAGCAGATTTCACTGAGAGATGCAGTGTTCAGTCTCTTTAATGTCATGCCCATTAATCAAATAACTGAAATTTAAAGTGATTTCTTGCCTTAGTGCAGTTTCCCAGTCACAGCAGCTTTGATAAAGGAAGGTCTTGACAAGGATCAAATCACCTGAACTTAAGTTGCAGCTCCATGACTGTGTAAGGACCACTTGTTCTGTTTGCCTCAGCCTCTTCCAAAGGTAGAACAGGGAAAACAGTACTCCCTTATTTCAGAAACATTACCGGAGTAAGTTCATCAATGCTTGTGATGCATTCATATACTAAGGACGTGTCTGTGAAAAGTTCACCAGCCAAAAAGCAAGAAACTGTCTCACGAACAGAAGTCAAACATTCTGAAATATCAGACAACTTAAAGATTTAAGACCTCTTAAATTCCTTCTTTATGGATGAACTTAATACCTGGAAATACCTCCCGTATGCAGTACTTTAGTGTCCATCCCAGTTAGGCACTAAAGCCCTCGCTTTAGCTTACATTTAAGATTGAAGAGACTCACATACCTGAAGAAAAGCAAAAGCTTAACTGATCCACTGTATGGAGTCCTGATCCCCAGTGGTTGGGAAGACGTCTAGATGACAAATATACAACCCTGTTTAGGGGTGATAACAGAACTCTGTGGTATGAAACCATGACACAGTAATAACTGTCTTTTGGCTATACTGTACAGTAAGGGTACCTATTTAAATGGGCTGCATCTCCACTGAATACATAAACATTGTTGATTTTGCAATGAAGCATTTTTGGGAAACCCCTGCCTTCACAATACTTCAAAACCAAGCAGATCCTTTATACACTTTTCCTTCTTTTCCAAAGCACCAGTATAAGGCCATCACTGAAGGCAATATATAGCACACATAATGGACCAAGAGTCTGATGGAGTATGGCAAATCTGTATTTGGTGGAGTACAGACCACCTCGGCAACAGCATTTTCTCATGTCTACTGCATGTGAAGTGAGAGCATACAAAAACAAGTCATAAATAAAATATCGCATATGTTCATGCTGTAGAACATGACGAAAATTCTCCGTAGGACTCCTCATATCTGCACTGATTAATCCTAATTTAAAAAAAAAGATACGGTGGCCACATAGTTTTGGTGCCGGAGTTTGGAAAACCTTGAGGATCATAGGGGCAGCAGTCAGCTCTCCTGCCTGATCAGATACAGTATGTGAGCCGTAACACTCATGTCACACGCACCTACTTACGCACAACGAGCAGGGCCTCTGGCATCAGCATATTGGCAGCGAGATGTAATAAGTGGTCTGCACTTCACACTGCAACATTACTGACTGCTTATGTAGTGATGGACCAATATAAATTCAGTAGCTACCACAGCTACTGAAAATAGGAGGAAAAGAGGAAAACAGCGGCAGCACATTCTAAGTGTAGCAGCAGTATTTAAAACCCATTCTCTGAGCGTTTTTTTCAGTAAGTATGGAACCTGGA
Source organism: Dromas ardeola (assembly GCA_013398915.1). Taxonomy (NCBI): domain Eukaryota; kingdom Metazoa; phylum Chordata; class Aves; order Charadriiformes; family Dromadidae; genus Dromas; species Dromas ardeola. The sequence goes on along the minus strand of VYZM01004375.1, from coordinate 46,661 downwards.
ATTATTTACATTCTAATTAATTCCCTCAAAAATCCCTAAAAAGATCCTGTGCCTCATTTTCTGCTTCTTTAAATTAGGATAATGCTGCATATGGAAGAAATTTATTTAAATTATGCCTCACCTGCAAGGCGCTCTCTGAAGCTGGCACCTGGGAATAAGAGGAGAAGAAGAAAAATCCCTACAAAACACCTCTTTCCTCCAAAAAAACAAGGTGTCTTTAACCTAGTCAGACTTCAGATAAATAATTCAAAACCAAAAGTGTTCACCCAACAGCTTTCTGTATCTGCAGTTCCTTCTACATCTCAATTTCAGGCACTAGACTGCATCAAAAAATTTGCAGGACCACTGTCATCACACGTCCTCGACATACAAACAGCAAACAAGAGTAATTAAGCGGGCAGGAATGAATGTCAGCATTTCTTTAGGTTACACAAATAAACACAGCTCAAAGCACGTTCCCATTAAGTCGACCTCCTCTGACACCTTCCCACTGTAACAACCTGTGTACAACATACAGCAGGTGGACAGCTTGTTTTACAGCATTTAAGCTTCAACCACCGCTTAATACGCCTTTGAACAAGCAAAACGGAAGGGGCAGAGAGACAAGTGACTGTTGCTCCCATGCTACAACACACTTGCTCATTCTATTGCCCTTCCCCATCCTCCCCGAAGCTCCCGTTCCTCGGCGGGAACAACTTTGCCGTACAAACTAGAATCAAAATGTTCCCCCTCAAGCTGCACTGCTCCAACCAAAAACCCCTCGCACTTCCTCACAGTGCAAGCACACGCGAAGATCCTGGGCTGCATCAAAAGAAGCATGGCCAGCAGGTCCAGAGAGGTGATTCTCCCCCTCTACTCTGCTCTCGTGAGACCCCACCTGGAGTACTGTATCCAGCTCTGGAGCCCTCCGCACAAGAAGGACATGGGCCTATTGGAGTGGGTCCAGAGGAGGGCCACGAAGATGATCCGAGGGCTGGAGCACCTCTCCCATGAAGACAGGCTGAGAAGTTGGGGTTGTTCAGCCTGGAGAAGAGAAGGCTCCGGGGAGACCTTATAGCGGCCTTCCAGTACCTAAAGGGGGGGCCTATAAGAAAGCTGGGGAGGGGCTATTTGCAAGGGCATGTAGCGATAGGATGAGGGGCAATGGTTATAAACTAGAGCAGGGCAGGTTTAGATTAGACATTAGGAAGAATTTCTTCACAATGAGGGTGGTGAGGCACTGGAACAGGTTGCCCAGAGAGGTGGTGGAGGCCCCATCCCTGGAGACGTTCAAGGCCAGGCTCGATGAGGCTCTGAGCAACCTGATCTAGTTAAAGATGTCCCTGCTTACTGCAGGGGGGTTGGACTTCATGGCCTTTAAAGGTCCCTTCCAATCCAACACATTCTATGATTCTATGATAAACAACGCACCCTCTGTGAGGTGTGGGGAGATTGCTCGGGACGTTAAACATCCATGCAAAAAAGCACATCGGCGTTTGGCGGCAGGAGCCCTGGACCAGTGATGCCACAGCAGCGGCAGCATACACTGATGCCAAGTTTTCATTACAACTCCTGTGCATTCCCCTGCACCGCACCGCTTTCAAAGGTTTCCGTGCCTGTGACACCATACTGCTATTTTTACAAAGCAGGCGTTGTTCTCCGCAGCTGTAAAATGGACTACTCGCTTGAAAGCAACCAAAAATTACACACCTTTCAAGATGGGTCAAACAAGCACCTCAGCCTCAAACGCGGGGTAGAAATTGTGACAAGCAGTGTATTAAAGAAGGAACTTTATAGCTCGATGATTATATGTAACAATACAGAAGGAATCCTTTCTTCCAGTAACTGCCATTTGCTTATTTTTAAAGAAGATAATAAAAGTGACATAATAAAACAAAATGCTTAAAAATTAAACCAAAGCCATTTTTTTTCACTCAAGATGTATAGAATGGTAAAGGAAAAATAATTTAAATCATTTCCTTAGTAATACAAGTAATATTTAAATAGATTTAATAGTGCTGCTCCAAACCAATGAATTATGAGTTTAAAACCTATTAAAATGTAATGTTTTTTTCCTGAGCTGAGGGGAGAGAGATTTAAATCCACTGAATTTTAATATTTCAGCTTGAGCTGCAGGAGGTAGAGAAAGTCCAAATGAACTATTCCATCAGCACCATTCAAGCATGAACATTTTAATCAGTTTTACTTCCTTGGAGTTCTCCAACACAGTTTACGCTGTCATTCTGAAAGCACTTAACACAGAGGGTGTGAAAAACCACCAAGGCTTGTTATTGCCTTCACAATTGATGGCAAATAATTTTGCAGACTTCCTATCATTAAAATGTCACTGCTAAAAATTGAGGTTCAGCATTTCTTGTGCTAAACTGCATTTTCTTTGAACACCATCACATACCTGTTCTTAAGTTTTTGGTACATTTATCTCTCTCCATGTGATAAACAGGCACAGAAGCCAGTAGCCTGCATTTCTGCCTTACTACCCAGCTGCAGTTGAAAACTGACTATTTTAAGAAGGAGGGGAAAAAAATAGACTCTGATAAAATTCTTATAAAGTTGCAAGTTAATTCCCTGGTTCCCTTATTAAAACGTAACCACACTCACACGGCATGTTCCCATTATATACTATAACGGATGTAAAAAAAAACGAAAAAACAAAAAAACACCAAAAACCAAGCCCAAACATTTTAAGAGAGTTAGACGACTCAATTTAATAATACAGGAAATGGAAACATCATTTCTAATTAGATCATATTACTGATTTAAGGCTACAATTTGTGTGTTGTTGTGCCAACAGTGTGATCTTGCATATTATAATTTAAAAACACGGCAGCTATGACACGCGACAAGATCAACCGGATACATGACACTGCTCATCCCAGTACACCCAACCTGGAAAGGAGCTCTGGATGTGCACTACAAATTGCTCCGAGCAAGAATGCTGAACCATACTGTCCATGGCAAACACCAGATGTGGAGCCTGGATGCCTGCAGATTTACAGTCCTGCAGCATGCTTATGATACCTAGCTTTGGTTTAGTTTTTCTCTCCGTATTTCTCCCGAAGATGATAAATGATATTTAACTTGTTTCAGCCCGTCAACAGTTTTAAACTGAACATGACCTGTGAAAGAAGTCATTATAACAGTGTTTCATTCCATTAAACACAACTAGTTTATTGTCAGGAGAACAAGCAGTCTCTCCGGGTTCCAGGCTCACTTCAGTATTTTGCATTTAAACTGCACGGATCAGTGATTTGGTTCATTTACCAATGAAGATAGAATAATATTGCGAAGTTAAAAGGTGCTTCATCAGATTCCATTAAATCAGAGCACATTCATACAAAAATATATACATGTGAAACACAAAGAGAGACATGATTTGCACACATCTGATTCTTTTCTTGTGCCGTGGTAAAATCCATTTTAAACTCAAACACGGGGTTCTTCCGTCCGAACCAAAGGAGTTTGGCACGAATGAGGTGAATTGAATAGGGCACCCCGAAGCACAGAGAAACTTAAGCTACAGTTGTATTTCAAAAACTCAAATGCTGCTTCTGTCTTTGCCTGATACACAGGTCGATAGATAACTAAAAGATATATTTTTAAAAACTGTAGAGAGCAAATGAACTTCGGAAGCTTTTAAAATATCCCAGGGTTAAAAGAACACAAACTCCATCAGACTTATCAAACAGAAAAATAATATAAGACAACGTAATTAGAGATACAGAAAAGCCACAATTTCTAATTATGTTCTTTGTTTTATTTTTATTGGTATTCACTTTACATTGGTATTCACTTGACAAGCCTTTTTCAGTCCCACGCTACATTTTCCCTAAGTGCAGACATAACATGATTGTGGGTATTCATGCAACCAGAACTTAAGCTTTTTTGATAACTTGCTATCCTATTTATTCCCTTTTTTAAATGAATCTCTTAAAGATTGGGTTAGATTACTTTTCTGTAAACCTGATGAACACAAAATTTTCAGTCTGTATTGCTCCTGTTTCTCTAAAACTAAAGAAAGGGCCAAACAGCACTTCCTAAGTCAACATAAGACAGGAGAGTGAAAAAAGGCAATAGAGCAAAGTAAAAACCAGTCTTGTGAGGGAGGTGAGAGCTGTCCCATTGGAATGCACAAAACCAAAATTCAGACGTTATGAAAATTTGAGGCAATAGAATTTCAATTGACTTGAGGCAATAAATTCAGACAGCAACAAACAAAACAGAAAATTTACTTCTGTCTGGTGGGATAACACCAACAGAAGTTACTGCCAGGCTCCCAGACAAGTGTCTAGTCTGTTTGTATTTATTCTGTGTGGTTTAGTCGTTCGTGAAAGCAGGATAAACTTAAATAACAAGCACAACAGCCAGTATCTATAACATCACATACCTTACGTCAATCAACTTATTCTTTACTAGAAAGCAAATTGCTTTTCACAGTCTCCCTCATACATACAAAGGTGAATGGCAAAAATGTACACAGACCGTGAAGTATTCATACACATGTGTGTGCACATACACACAAACACAAAACGGTACGCGCACATATATACACACCCTACGTATACACATGCAGCACACACATATAAAAACTTCTTTAACAAAGAAGCCAACCTTTAGCTACTTACTTTATGCAAAGAATGTTAATAGAAGGCAATATTTTTGGTTAGGTAATGAAAACTAATTGGGAAATTATTCATCTCCCACTCTCCCCACTGGAGCGTAAAAGACATACAACAAACGTTATTCATGATTCTACACGACTCGCTCCGATTCACCCCCTTCTTTCTAACGGGCACTTCAGAGGAAATAAAGGTTACTCTTTTCCATTTATATCTTCTAATTGACTACCAGTGTTTTCTTGTGGTCAGAGGGATACAAAATAGAGTTAGAAACAGCCTATTAAAAACAAGCTACAATCAGACCGCTGCTCTACACTACCATCAGCAATGATCAGAGAGTCCTGATTTCCTTGTTAAAAACAGAGCCATAATTGAAGCAATATCTTCACTTCAGATTGATTATTCGGCGACCCTTATCCACATCTTCACTCAGCAATTTGAATTTTAATGAAAGTAAATGGAATAATTAGCATTTCAAAGTGTGTTTGATACACTGAATAAAAAAAAGGAAAAGACTTTTATGTATAATCTATACACAAAAGAAAAAGCATTTGGGAGGGCACAGAAGATGGGAAGTACAGTTGTAGTGTCTTCATTAGAATAACTTAAACAACTGCTTGCACCAGCTGCATAATTATACATGTGAATAATGTGCTATTAAGCTATGACTTCTCACCTTTATTTTATGTAGTGTGAACAGCCACAGCTTTCCTTGTTATGCCTTTCCTCTCCAGTTGTAAAATGTAAACACTGTGGCTGCCCACACTCATAAAACTTCACAGGACTGCTATACCAGGCTACTGCCACTGGCAGTAAAGCTTTCACAAGAGGGGCTCCGCACACCCGTATCCTTAGGCGAGTAGGAGCAGGGCATCTATGAGTGCACTGGTGACGAGTCGTTTTGCTGTCAATTTTGGCTGGTTGTTGTTTGGTTTTGGTTTGTTTTTTGTTTTGTTTTGTTTTTTTAAAAAAAGTATCAGCTATTTTTTAACGTAAAAATAAGAAGTGTGGTGAATATTTACAGTCTTGAGCCACCACCCAGGAAATGTGGGCAGCAGGGATGGGAAAAGCCCTCCTAAAGCACAGACTGTCATAGGAAGGCTCCCTGTTACAGTGGCTGCAGAAGCAGACTAGCATGCAGTATGCAACGGAAGCAATGTTACTTGAAAAGGACAGCAAAAAAAACTAGATACTGACCCAGCTCCAGGGAATAGATACAACACAGACATTAATTACCCCGTTAGTCTTCTCCGCACGGTGCAAGCAAAAGTTTTCATGTAGTAACCAGCTTTTACGAAGATCAAGCTACTGAACTGCCCACAGCTTTTGCCCACCTGATGGGTTCATACAAGGGAGAACAGAAAAGAAAAGCTATTTACAAACACTATTAGAGCTAAACGGAAAGACCACATACCCCAATGATTGCGTTCAGTTCTGCCATGGTCACTTGCTTGGCACGCTCCACAGCCTGCACCACTTGTTGCTGGTGCTGTAAATGAAGAGCAGAAACAGAACAAAATTATTTATTTTATAAATTATGAAGTACAGATGCTTCCTTTTATCTTTTTCCTTGCTTTTCAAACACACGCAGGGCTTGAAATAACTCATCTCTAAGAGGCAGTCACATTCTGTGTTGATCTGCAAGAGTATCAGGTAAGGGGAGGACTTTTTTATGGTATTACTTGCCAGGAATTACACCTTTGCTCCCCAAAGAGCTATTTTACAGCCTGGCTAAACGGGGAACTGTCTTTCTTTTGTTCATCAGCACAGCGTGCTCTTGAATTTGCACACCAACTTAAAATACAAGCCACTTTCCTTACAGCTAAGGAAACTTTTTGATTTTTTTTTTTTTTTAAAGCATACTGAAAAAGAAAGGTACATATTTTCAACAAGCGCATGGCACCCACATCACTGAAGGATATACAGATTCTCCTTCTAGGTACATTTCAAAGCAGCTCAACCGTAAGAAAGAAATTTAAAATGCCATTCACAATTCTGTCAAACACGTGAAAGAGAACTAATTATTTCAATCCCCAACATGTAAATTTTAATAGCTTTAAAAAGTCCATCAAAAACACATGGTCTAATTAACAACACAGTTTACAAGCTTCAGTGGTTATATTATCTCAGTTTGAGTGATACTGTATTCCTGCAGTAAATGCAAAATTGCTGTATGCTGAAAACTGATTGATATTTATTTGAAAACATTAACTACAAATAAAACAAGGTCCTCATCTTGCAAACAGATCCGTGGCTGTTCAGAGCTCCACTGGTGGCAAATTCATCTGCAGAGGCAGCTTCACGGGACGAGGTTAACACACAACAAATTGGTGCAAGGAGGGTGTCCAGGGAGAACAGGGAGTGGGTTGGCCCTGGGAGTGAGTCGTCTTTGATTTACAGCCACAGGTTGAAGCGAGAGAGGAATGAGCTCTTGCCTACCCCAAGGGCTGCTGAAACCATAACGATGAAACATCAGCTCTGTATTGAAACCAACGTCTAGCTGTTCTTTGGCGCAAAGTTTAAGGAAAGGGCAGAGAGGGGCTCTTAAACCCTCCACTTTGACCCTATGGCTGCGTACACGGGCAGAGAGAAGCCAAGGTACTGACCATGCAGAAACACCTCCCATGCGTCCTTACCAGGGGCAGAAAGCTGCATAAAATAAAGTTTTTAGGCAAACACACACCCTCAAGACTTCTTCCAACACCAAGAGCAGGTGAAGAGTATCATAAAGATGCGCCAGGCAGCACCCGGAGCCCCGCTGGGAGAGGGGGCTGTAAGGAAGGGCTCTGCTACCTTGAGGGCTCGGCAGTCTTGGATTTGCTGGTTCTCGATGCAACGCACAAACAAAAATAACATTTTCTCTTATAAACTCTCTCCCATAAAAGCTTTCGGGGTGAGGAAAAGCAAGCCTAAAAATCCACCCATAACTGTAAGAAATGCTGACCTCAACTACGAAAAATGGGTAAATGCAAATAATGAAGGAGGCAATTTGGAAACACTCCTGGAAGGAAGAAAATGGTTTTAAGGTTTGTTTGTTTTTAAGCAAAGAAGAATTAAATAAAGGAAATGCCAGGAGAGCAAATAACATACTGCTGCAAACAGAATCACAGCAGTCCCATTTAGAGTTTTGTAAAGCTACAGTGCTAACGTAAACCAAATCTGTCACTTATAAGCAGACAATGTAAAGGACAAAAAGCAGGCGAAACACGAGCAAAGGTGTTCTTGGCGTTCAGAAAAAAAGATAATTAAAAAATGCAGTGGTGTATCACCATCACAGATAACCAGTAAAAAGGAAGTTATGATACCCAAGCCTCAAGTTCCTGACGATGTGTTACCATCTCCGGGTCATCACATGTTAAGGACAGGTACAGCTTTCATTGATTATGTAGCTGAAAGCCCAATGACATGTGGCTCTGTACGGCAATGGGGCAATTGTAAAAATTACACCACCATTTTCTGGTGGAGGTCAGACACACCAGATATGGGTCATAGCATTTTTGATTAAATCATCCAAAAAATCCCCCAAAAAATGTGTTTTAAAAATCTTTACAATTATTAAAAATAAAATAAAATAATTTACGAAGAAGTTTACAGTCGTCTTTGCTTTCCTACCATTTCCTAGGCAATGTTTTTTGCATTAAGGTTAAGAAAGCGACCTAGCTCTTGATTTGTGTATATGAGCATTCAATTCCAATACCCATTTGCTTAAATCCTGTTCCAAGGGCTACGGGCAGGAGAAGAAAAAAATTTCTGAGGAAACCTACACAAAGCCGGCCTGAAAACATCAAATTTATTGTAGAACTGACGCCAATATTCATCCAGGTTTTGGAAAAATAAGTCAAGTCCACGAGAGTTTGAATGTTTTCCTTTCCTTTACAGCAAACATACAAAGAGTGGCTCTGAGAAGTATTTGTGAAAAACATTATTTTGCTCCCAGGTGAGGGGAAGAGAAGGTGGAGGGGTAGAGTACCAAAATCTCACTTTAAGATTTCTGCTGGAAAGCACTATAAGACAGAAATTCCCTAAGCATCCACACAAGGCATCTTTCATTGATTCTAATAGGTTTGGGATCAAACCTTCACAGAGAGGAGAAAACCCATGGGCCTTGTAAAGCTGAACCTAAATTAGGTACGGTACAGACAATTAAAACTCGCCCATTGCTAGCTGCTTTAACATTGATTTAATCTTCAGTGGCATAGTATGCAAAAGACCCAATATAGATGGCCTGTAATTAGCCTCTCCATCACTTCATTTCCACCTCACCGCAGCAACTGAGCAGCCGCCCGCTCAGCTCCCCGAAAACCCCACGGGGAACCCCGGGGCTACCTCCAGTCGCGGGCACAAGCCCCACACTCCAGTGGGTGCAGAGTCACCCCGTGGCCCGGCACAGCCCACTGGCTGCTCCCTGGCGTTTCTGAACCCGGGGCGAGTGGGCTGCTCTACATTACCGACCGCGGCTCCGGTAACATGGTGGAGGACTCCACGTTACTGACCCTGGCTCTGGTAACGGGGTGGAGGACTCTACAGGCCGAGAAGGAGCCCGAGTGGACACCAGGGATGGCATCCGTCCGTCCCAGCCGTCACTGGTACCCAAGGATGGATGGGCTCCGATGCTTACCGCCTGCCTGAACGCCTTCGCCGGCCAGCGCCCCGGTAACAAGCAGCATTATGTTAAAACCGAGCAGTACGCATTAGCCTGCCCATCAAGTGATCACACAGCGATCACACAGCCAAGCAAAACCAGCGACAACAGGGAGGGAAAAAAAAAAGGTTACTTTGTTCCCAACCGAATACAGACACAGGGTTGCAGCTTTCACACACATTTAATGCTAGCCTTCCTCTGTGCGCACAAGCAAATGACAGACCCATTTTCTTCAGTTATGGGAAAACAGTATTTTGCATTGCATTTAACAGGCCAGAGCAATGAACTCAATACCCTGCCCCGCCTGTCACGCAGACTAGTATCGTTTCTCCTTTTTAACTTCTTCCGTGTCTCTTCTCTTCACCCCTTTTTGCTTTCCGTAAGAGCGGTGTGTCTGCACTTGCCTTATGTTGGAAAATCACCTCCTTTCAGTCTCACGGTGGGTAGCAGCAACAGAGACCACAAGAAGGCTGACGACTTTTTCACCGTCACGTTGTCTCACCACACTGCCTTGCCACCTGGCCCTGGCTCCCGCACAGACATTAGCAGCATGGTGGAAAATACCTGGGCTTTTTATACCATGTCAGAGCTCCCCGCAGCTCCTAATGGCCCGGGAGCCGTGCTGACAGCAACCGAGTGGCCGAAATTCCCCCTGGCGCTCACGCACAGATGCTGGTGTTAAAAAAAATGCCTAATTCCAGCCTGTCTCCAGTCCCGCCAACAACACCCAAAGCAGAACTCAATAAACAATTCACTTTGCGGAAGCAAGCGGGCTCTGTTAGGTTTTATTCGTAGTATTTTGTTGTTGTATCATCTGTTCAGATGGAGTACAGACGTGGTCTCCCTTAACAGCTGCAGCAGTGCCAGCCATTCTGAAAAGCCTGATCTAGAGACAGCGCAATGAGATGAGGCCGCGCCAAAAACACTACTAGTAACCCGAGAGCAAACACACATTTTACCATGGAGAACAGCACACACTGAGGAAACTAAAAGGGACCAGCAGGTTCGCTGCACCCAGGCACTGTAACTCAGACATGATATAATAACCACTTCGTAAAAACGTAGGAGCATTATTAACAATACAATATATGCATAAATCGCTAATAAAATGCCTTCCTTGGTAGAAGGATTACACATATCTGACAGCTTCCTTGTCCTTACTGTGTCAGCTCTAGTCTGGGGCAAGACGGGGGAAAATAATTTTGTCTTCTCAGCGTCTCGCATCTCTATCACCAACAACTACTTCCTTTTCAACTGCACGTAAGGACTCCTGCTCTGCTTCTATATAATGGATCTCATGCTCTTCATCCAAATTTAGTGAACTTTAGAAGCACCTCTAGGGAACATACGTATAGAGAAGAGCGAGCACATTATGGCCCATATCTATCTCGTAAAAGGAGAACCATCAACTAATATTAAAGTGTTTGAAAGGAGAAGACTGCATGCAGCATTTCCTTTTTGTGTATTTGTTTGTGCGTATGCATGCCCGTGCTTGGCATTTTATTGTACTTCTAAGTATATTTGACCACTTTATCTTGCACAGGGAACTGAAGATCCCTATTACAGAGCAATCCTTGTAGCTTGTTATTAGATAGTTCACTGGCAGTTGGAACAGAAAGTGCACCTTCTGAAAAAAGTTTATTAGAGCCTCCTCCAGCCTACGTAATGCTTCCATGGAAGTTGACAGGGGACAATACCGTGAACATTCGTCTGACTTCTCAAGCAGCTTTTGCAGGTTGTGCTGAGCTCCAGGTTGTCAGAACTACATCGTTAGCTGTAAATCAGCCAGCTTGCATGTGTCTCATGAATATAAAGACAGACAATATTTACTCAAAAGAAGGTAGCCGCGGTATATGAGTACCTCCAGCCACACTGAACAAACACCACTATCCAGCACGTGAGGTCATTCAGCACTCGATAGCCCACAGGGCCCCACAGTGATAGCCACAGCTTGCAGCCAGCCACACACACCACTTTGACCAGACAGGAACCGGCCCCAACTCGAAAGCCACAGGGTTGTGCAAGTGTCACACTGCGCTGCAGCTGGCAAATTCAGTGGAGAAGCGGCAGAAATTAGCAGGGGCATGATCTACGGCTTTAGACCCAAAATGAATTGCATCTTACTGGCTACATCATTCGATGATGTGAACATCAAACTACCTATACCAGCTGCAGCAGATCAAAACTACATCAACTGAGTCGTAACAACCTCACAAGTATTTACCTACACCCTTACAGGCACCCCCTTCACCTTATGCAATAGGAACTACTTGAGCACACTGGTATCTCACAACATCACAGGGAGGTGGCAAATGACTGTTGCAACACAGGAAGCCTGCAACCACAGCAGAAATTGAACATACAGACCTCAGGGGTTATATCTCATGCTTCAATCACAAAGTCACTCCTATCAACATGGGAAGCTTGTATCTCTTGGTGCTGTTTTTTAGTTTGCCTAAGTCAGAGTCAGTGTAAAAACAAGGTACCACTTGCCTGCGCATTTAGGCATGCTAGGAACTTTATTTTCAATATATCTTAAATGACATACAGCACAGTAAAACTGACTGAAGCCTAGAGAACTTCCTGAATACTTCACTGCATTGCCTCCTGAAACAAAACATGCACTAGTAGACAGTAGGGTGATGTATTATAATTGCATCCTTTTCATGAGATCTCTAGCGATTTTAGCCACGATTTCTTACTTCTAAGTGAGTTATCTCAAACCATTGATTCCTTACAAAGTTAACAAGCAATAAGACAAGTTAACCTGGTGCTATTATGAGGCAATAATGTTGCCATCAGTGCATGTAACCACTGTATTTTGTTCATTTTTCCCTCAGGCACAATACAAAGGAGCCTGATCACATTTTTCAGCCACTATTCCACAATTAGACTGTATGCAAAATGCATAAACAGCAAAAGCATGCTGCAATTCAATTCTCTATTAATCTAGATGATGAAATAAAGAGGCTTCCATTAAGACACTCACTTTTTAAAGACACAAATTAGATAGAAACCAAGACTAGCAGAATACTCAAATCAGTTCTCTTTTGCCTCATTAGCATATGCCAATATAAACTGATTTAAATAAGTGTTTCTACTAACAGAGGTCAAACAATTACCAAGATTTTCCTAACCCCAATATGGAAACTATCACTATCAGTGACACTGTCAAGACACATTAAAAGTTTTTTTGTGCTTCCCCTTTCAGTCCCTCTCTGCTGTCTAATCCCCTTCCCTTCTTGCTAGGTGAACTAAAAAGCACACTTGCCTCCATACAAGATGAATGCGTACACTGGCTTTTTGGAAATGCTCCCTTTTGTCTTTGTCAATGCACGTGAAAACGCTGAAGTTGTGAACTTTTTTTGACCTCTCCATCTCCTCTGTAGCCCAAAGAGCTTTGACATCGTGCAACACGCACAGAGGAGGAGCTGTAAGACTTGGTAAATGAGACGTGCAAACAGGTGAAGGAAACTTTATGGGCCACAGATTTAAAAAGCAGAGGCTCACTTGCACAGAAGCTGTGCGAGAGCTGTTTTGATATCTAAAACTGCTTAACTCAAAGCTCTGATCTAAAAAAGTAAACAGCAGTCATTAAGCACGCTGATGCTGGTGTGCTTTAGTCCTTACACTGGATAGTACTGTACCCATGACAGAAGTGGGACACCACCATTTTCTAAATTTACAATCTGTATCATGTCAGTTGTCTCCCTACGTACTTCTTTCAACTAGCATATTCACGACAAGCTACTGCAATGGCCAAGTCCAGAACTACTTTAAAATTGCTCTCCATGCCTAGCTTGATGGCCAGGAGATTGCTGAACAGTGACTTGTTAAACTATGAGCCCTCAGCTCGCAGTTCCCAAGTTACGGCGTGTGAGCACATGGGAGATCCTCCTCGATGGAAGAAAAGAAGGCAGTACAATGCGCAGCCTTCACAGCACCTCCAACCTCTAAGGCGGGGACTTAAATTGTACCAATATCACCTTTCAGGAGAGTGACTCCAGGGTGATTCAGCTCCAGTGACAGGAGAGCACGATGCATACGGAGCAGAGAAAAAGGACAGGGCCGGTGCTCACCTGAGTGGGACACCACTAACTCAAAGCTCAAAAACCTACTGCCATTTTTTTTTCTTTTTGTTTTGCCTTTTTTTTTTCCGCCTTTTTTTTTTCCATCTTAATTCCACGTGAGCACGTAGAGGAGGTGGAGGCTAGGGTTTCCAAAATCAAAGGCCAAAATCTATCAGTCACTGTGAATCAAACACATCTTTCTTCAAATGTATTCTAAGCCCATGTAATCCCTTTGCTTGTCTAATTGGCAACAAACACCTACTCCAAGAAAGCACATGGGGTGGGTTTGTGGAAGCAGAGCAAGCAGAGCAGTGTGACTTACTTGTGTAGGGTAAGAAAATTTTGTTCAGGATTTCAGCTGAAAATAGCAGTACCAGTAGCAGCAGTAGTATACTGGTACAAAGTTTCGAAACATGGTATCACATACTCTAAAGATGCCTCTGTTGTGGAAATGCTGATCCCATGTCTTTGCCAAGATCATAGCTTTGCCTGCCAAGTACTCACCTCTGCTTTTGTTACAAAATCGTGTCATTTTAGTGCTCACTTTAGCATGAGTATGAATCAGCTTTACACCTCGTTTTTGTATGCTGTGCTATTCCTGCACAGCAAATAAAACCCTGTAACCAGATGTATAGAGATTCTGTAGCAGTCAAAGTACAAAATCAACAGCTACTCATTTTAGATCCATGCAGGACTTGAATTCTGGTCCCCCAGCGATGTAAGTAGATCATTACACATCATTTAGTTTCCACAAATCCATCTTTATAAGCAGAGAGTATAGCGGCGCTCATGAACATTGTCAGGTTCTTCTAGTTTTGATAGTGTTATTCGCATTTCAAACACACACAGACACACACGCGCATGCAGACGCGCGGCGCATTAGCTGGATGCTAATACCCAGCATGCAGCCTCTCGTTTGCAGCAGGATGGGCAGCTCTCTCGAAAAGCGCTTTATGGAACAACTGAAGAAGTAGGAGAAAGAGTCGCAGCATGTTCTCAGGCACGATCTTTTACGGATGCAATGCACAGAAACCCACCTTCCAGCTTTGACTTCTCAGCTACAGATTCTACTGAAATGAAATCGTGCACTAAATAGATGGATGCCAGCCTGCGCCAGCAGAACCAGCCCCTCTCCTCCAGCGGGGTGGGCAGGGGAAGCCGCCACGCACCCGAGGCCTCCTTTCATGAACCATGCCTTCATTTTACTTCACACATGCCTGTGGCTCCAAGGCTCCCTCGCTAGCTCCCACCAACTCCCCCAAATCCCAGTGCCCCTCAAAGTATCTACACTGCACCCAAGATAGTACCAGCAAATCATAATTTGGAGAAAATTAGTGCTTAGAGAAATTAGCTCACAGCGAGTTTCAATCTTCTGTCTGTATTCCCCAAATACACAGAAAACATAAAAGGATTTAAGGTAATAAGTAATCTGGGATGTAGAGAGAAAAAAGGCAGAAAAAAAGCTGCATTTGTATTCCTGCTGTGTTGAACATCGCTAGTCGGTATACCAAAATAGAAGTTTCTGCCGAACTTTAATGCTTGCTGCCAAGAATGTAGCACAAATCATGCCTTTCTAGCATTTTTGCAAGCTAACCTCTGATTTCAGACCAACAAAGTCATAATTGCAAGGAAAGCTGCATTGTACATGACAGCAAAATATTTAAAGAACTAAAATTTTGCTCAGCACATTACAACACGTTCCATTTCATAAATACATTTAAATGATATCATAATGGACTTGGAGAAGATAATGACGTTACAGTGGTAACAGCACAGTGGAAAGTCATCTACAAGCACCAAGAGATTTATAAAGAAACAGCCTCAACACAAAGTCCCACTTTTGTAACAGATGCGATGAGGCAACCGTTCAGATCAGCACCGGTACGAATGACCACCTACCTCTTGGGACAGGAAGGGAATGACTTGTGCACATATAGCGTTCAGCCTCTTGACAATTTCTGCCTGCAAGTGACAAGAAGAAAGAAGTTCGATTATATAAATTCTCAGATGCGGCAGATTGTCAAAATAACAAAAGGATGTGGACACTGATTCAACAATACCTAGGAAGTTAATAATTTCTGGCTAAAAAGTTTTCCTTAAAAAACACAGTTTAGAACAGACACAACAAAAAATTAATTCTGGTAATGCAGTCAAGGGCATTTAAAAAAAAAATCTTCAGGAGATGTCACAAAAAACATAAACAAAAAATACTGTGTATCGAACAAAGCTCTTGCCTAAGAGGCAAAAAGAAGGATCATTTCAAATTACAGTAATGCCACTGTAAGCGAAGGGAACAAATAAACCAATTACTTCTATACTCACACTGCATATCATGAGAAAATTAGCAACACGGTATACAACTTCACTGATAATCATTCTACCACATATTTTAGAAAGGAATACTGCGGTCTTGTATCATATTTATGCAGCTATTAAACCCGAGGTTAATAGTAGTTACTTTCAGTTGCAATTGTGATCAGAAATGAATAATATACAATGTTTTATTTCCATCTCGGAGATCAGTTCTCATTCTGTGTATTTAATCTTCAAATCTCAATAGAGACGGTGGAGATCTGGAGAGGTAACACAAGAATTACAGCTCCAGAAACCGACTATTTAAATACACATAGACTTTCTTACAATAAATCATAACTTTCTTATAATAAATTGTAGCCAGGGTCAGTTCCTCATTATACGGTAGGACAGAATGCTCTTCCTCTTGCAAAGTCACTAACTGTATGACGAAGACATACAAACTTGTGCAATTTAGGTTTCCTTCTTTTAACAGCAACCCTTCCAGCCTTTTTGCTATGCTGCCTCCTAAATTGCGAACGCTTAGAAAAGAACCTACAGGACAGAAAGGCTCAGAACAATCAGTAAAAAAGCCAGAACCACGTATAAAATAAATGTGGGTTCAAGGAATGTTAAAGTTACACAGCTGTGTAACGAGAAGACATGGTACGCTAGAGGTAAGGGTACATGTGAAACTAACTCTGCCCCCTTGTGCATACTGTGATACACTAGACTTAACACACGCTACTTTGCAATACAATTTCTTCATTTCTCTGAAATCCATCTAAACTCCAGTAGGCTATTTATACAGAAATTTCTATGTTACACTGTCCCAGTATCTTCTCAATGTTCTTCACTGTTTATGCAAGTCCTCATGAAGCATTTTTTACATTCATCTACTACACCTTTTCTGTTTGTTTGGCAGCATAGGTACCTTAAAGGACACTTAAGAATATGTTCTGTTTGCCACAAAGCTAAATAACCTGCTAATTTCAAAGGTCTACACATGCCTATAATACCAGATATCCCACAATGTAAAACTTAAATATCCCTTTAAATAGACGGTGTTCACTATACTAGTTGACACAGAGATTTATGAACTGCTTGTTACACAGAGCAGTACAGGAAGCGAGCGACAAGATGTGTGCATCTAAGCTTCAGCCAGAGAGGCTGCACGATCCAACACAGCATTAAGTGAGAAACAATATTTGATTAAGGAATTGTAGACCGTAATATAATGCACAGTTCCGCAGTACCTGTGCTGTACTGGTTCAAGCACCATTAGTTTAGTCATTTCCAAATTTTGAGTCCCAGCCACACTGCCTTTTTTTTTTTTTTTAAAAAGGAATCTCCTGAGTGCTGTACAACCAAAGAGAAAACTACACATCCTGCTCTTCAAGGCTTTTCCACATGAAAACTCCAAAGTGCTGCCGTCCTGACTTGAGCGGAAGCCCCTCTGACCTGCCATTTAGTAAAAAGAAGGCATGCGATGCTTTCCTCTGCTGTAAAACTCCTCCTACACATCTTTAAAATGCCTGCAGCAACCTTACCCACCTCCAGCACAGCTCCTGGGGGGAGCCTTTGCCTGGGCTGTGCTCAGCAGAAGACCACTTTCCTACCACAGCTACATTCACTGGATGCCTCTACTGCACTGCGTAGGAACTGAGAATAAAACGGGCTCAAAGCGGCATGCAAGAGCTCAGCGTGTAATTTTAACAGGCTTGTAGATTCATAGATTTTAAGGCCACAAGGGACTGTAACAATTGTCTTATCTGACCTCCTGAGTAACACAGGCTGTAAAACTTTACTGACTTCTCCATCAAACGCGTAAATTCTAGTTCAGCTAGAATATAGCTCAGTCAACAGAAATAATTTTGTTCAACTCACTTTGAGGCATTTCTTCTCAATTAAGGTACTCAACCCCAGCTATTTCAACTATGATGTTTTTTCTTTGGATCACTTCCCTCCCCACCCTGCAACAGAAGAAGTATGTTTCTCTTCCACCGCTCTCCTGGCCAAAAAATGGTTGAAACGTATTTGCTCAGTATTTATACAAAAATTCACCCCCGGCAGATTCTGAGCCTGGGAAACGTTAACCTAAAAAGCATCTTCCAAAAAGCTGTAAGTAACTGAAAACAGGTGACGGAGTATGAACGGTTACACAACCGTAATAAACCTCTTGGTATGAATCCCACTGGAGTGCAGAACAGCGAGTCTTTTCATGCTGTACACAGGAAAGTGAGCTGATGGAGACAGCACCCAGCTCAGCCTACAGAGGAGAAAAAAGATCTCGCTTACAGCTTCAACAGGTGCCAAGACGTTCCCCAGCAGCATTTCTCAGCGAGGCAAGAGGCCCGCTAAGCCAGTCACAACAAAGCTGAGAAGCCCTTGCTACGCCAAAGCAGGTGCTCCTTATTAAAACAGTCTTCACTTCCCCTAACAATGAGCTTTCCCCGTTGCGTGGGTGCGCGTACAGTTATGCTTTATCACCCCCAACACTTGGGCAGCAGGGAAACAGCCCCACTGAGCAGCAGCGGACCACAGAGCCACAGCGTGACCAAGACACGGACTGCCTACTTTTGGAGACCACAGGAGGCGGGAAGGCATGAAGGAAAACACCATGCGCGTGCACAAATGATAGGAAGGACATTACATGTTCTGTACCAAAAAAATCTTAAACCAGACATTTTCACATAGTAAACACAAAGTACCCGCTGCCTTGACACTGCAACTGTTTCTGCAATTAACTGTACGGGATAATGTACCACAGCAACAAGCTTGATTGTTTACTACAAAACACACAAGGGAAAGAGTTAGCTGCCTGAAGCTAGCTGGAGTGCGTTTCTTGCTACACCACCCTGAAACTTGAAGGTATAGGTACTGATGGCACAGGGTAGCACCTCGGTAGACCTATTCCTACTGCCATTGGAGGGGGCCCGGAAACATTCTTCTTTGCATAAGGTACAAAGTCAGACACAAAATAAGACACGAGTCTACTTCATGTTTATACGCTCATACTGATTTTTAAAACCCTGCGTTTGAAAACCAGTTTAGGATCTTCTCTTTTCTCTTAGACGTCAGGCCAGTGGGTTTTTCATGACCAACCTAATTGGCAAGAGAAGGAAAAAGTATGATTTCATAAAATCAGGCAGCCAATTCCGCACACGGAAAGCCAAAGTTGCCTCGGAAACACGGCTGCTTCCGCGGTCATCTAATTTTGCCTCTTTTGTCACATGGGACCAGGCTTTAGAGAGGCATCATTTATTTACAGGCCTTTCCACCGGACTTCAGTTATAGGCCAGTAATACTGTGGACACACACACTTCTAATGGCCTATGTTTTGAAACCAAGTCTAATCTGATGGCACAGTGCCCAAACTCCTTTTCCAGCATAGCCATTAAAGGATGTAGGTTATTGCTGTTGTCACCATTGATATTTGTCATTGTAATGTAATTAGGGCCCTAAAATGATGCATTACAGCCTTTGGCACAGCTTCTATTAAAATCTTTTCTTCTGCTCACTGAACTGCGACCTGCTTTCTGATGAATAACAGACAGACAGCTTTAGGGTGAGGAGCAGATTCATCAAAGAAGTATTTTTCAGCTCTGGAAATAAAATAAATAAATAAATAAATAAATAACAGAGGGCAACCTAAGAAGAAAAGCTCAAGGAAGGGGGAGGCGGGGGGGGAAGGAAGGAAAAAAGCACACAGCGCATTTGAATTTCATCTGACCACTTGAAATTCTGATTGCATCTGATGAATCTTTCTTAGGACAATATATTCCCAGCCTGTGAATCACATGGTTAATCAGGGCTCTAATCTGCTATCCATCAGCCTATGCCAGCACTGTAACTTCCAATCAAATTTATAGGTTATGTGGGTCACGCATCCCTGAACAACTACATTCACAGATATCCCATTTAAACCAGCACAGATTCTGAAATGCTGTTGTTAGGGTTACTGAATGTTATAATACTATTCAAAGCTTTATGAAAGCTCCTGATAAACAGCTGCTAAATTATTGCCTGTGGATACAGCGTGATGCTCTGAAATAGCATTAATGGTCCAATAAAAGGGCGATTGTTCATGCCAAAATATAAAAAGGATAGCTTTTCCTGCTATAGTTTGTCAAATATGTTAACAAACACCGACACTTCTGTTACTTCTTTCCCTAAACACAAAAGATGTTTGGTTTTGCATAAAAACACACCAGCATGGAACCAGAAAAGTTGAGGGAGAGGCACGCAGGGAAGGCTTGGGCTGGAATCATCTCTTTACTTATCTCATGCAAGCTTGTATTGTTTGCATCCTTTGGGAGACACCTACAAAAGACACTATTTTAACAGTTTTGTGCTTCTTCCGTAGCCACTTACATGGCATCTTTTTTAAAAAGAGAAAGATTAAATATTTATTAACTACAATGTTAATAACTTTTTTGTTTTGTTACGCCTATAAAGAGACCTATAAAAGCACCGTGCCAGAATCTGATCCAAGTAAAGGAATGAAGGCCCACATCAGTTAACAGTCCCTTAGCATTACTGCAGGGATACAACACAAGAGCAACAGCTTAAATTGCCGATTCAGCCAACAAAACCTTTTTCACCAAAGGCAATAGTTAAATGGTACTTAATTGCCTAAATATGCCTGAAAGCCTGACCTGAGTTCCTAATGCCTACAAAGCATTCTGAAACATGTTCAAAGCATTCTGAAACATGTTCAGAGCATTCTGAAACATGTTCAGAAGGTAAGCCTGTGGGCAAGGCTACACCTGAGGTCCCGCAAGGTAACCCAGCCCCTGAAGGGTGCTCAGGTATCCTGGTCCTTGGGGTACGGCCATGGCCCAGCAGCTACCAGCCATATGCAGAGGGGAGCATCTGAGAGACCATTAGACTCCTAAATCCCTTTGAGGATGGCAACTTAGGGGTTTAATTCAATTTACCCTTGCCACACACAGTTACAACAGGACATAAGCACATGGTAAAATATGGGAATGTGTTTAAGTGCCTTGGTAAGTATTTCAGCATATGTCCAAGCACAGATGAGGACTAAAAGAGAAGCTAGAGTCATATAAACTCCAGATATTAAAATACTCAGAAATGCTCTAATACACAGGGAGTTCAGAATCAATTTGTTGCTTAAAAATCTCCATTTGCATTCTTTTTTGGCAGAGGGAAAAAAGAGAATTGGGATTTTATTTATAGTATATAAACTTCAGGAAAATATTTCCACTATATTTCACGAAGTTCCATAGTTATTACAATTATAAAAAATTGCTGGTAAAGAATTACCACTGGAGGCTGTAGGTCTGTCAGTGGAATAGAAACACAACTACTATATATGTATTGTTGAAATAAAACAGAATAATAAAACACTATTGGGAAACACATTTCAGCAGCCAGTAGGAAAAAGAATATATGCAATTACAGTTTCAGAAAAATAATCTGAAACAACTGTTATTTCAGGTTTAATTTGTTCTACACAATGCAGCCTTTGCCAAAAAGATCAATCTAGTTTATTAAGTGCTTACCAAGAACACATGCACACACCCATAATATCTAAACAAGCATTTCACAAATTAGTGAAAACAAAAAACATTATTACACTGTATGAGACATAGCATGATTCTGAATAAAGCAAGCAAAAAAGCTAATCTTAGTATTTCACAGAAAATTAACTCTTCTTTCATAAAGAAGAATGTGTTTTGTTTTAATCACAGACTGTTGTCTGGAAGTGCTTACTCCAGTTCTACAGAACTGGAGGAAATACTGCAAGCCCTGAATATAAAATTTCTCTTCAGCCCTAAAGGAATGGTGTTCGGAAACTGAGCCACAAAGAGCCTAGTCTTCTAGTCAAAGAGAGTGGAGGGAAAGTTCTCTGGTGAGAAGGATACGAAACAGAAAACTTCTTCACTAAGCCAATTAGTCAAGTGTAGGAGATTTAATATGAACAATGCATGTATGAGTTGAACGCAAGTGGGACCACCAGACTGCCAAACAATCACAGGTACATTCTCCACCTCACTTTCCTATCAAGCTTCTTCACAAACATCCCAGATAAGCTCATGAAGTACTGTAAACTTGATACTTATGCTTTGTAAGTTAATTTAGGTGCTTATTTTGCACAAAATACTGCAGACAGCAACATAAGCAATAAATCGGAGTGGCAGAATTTTCAAAATCAATTTTCTAATGTACATCCCAATCCGTGGGCTGCTGAAGTGAACTGATAAGACATGGCTTTTATTTAATGTCTCAAGAACCACGTGGAGCTCAACTGAGCAAGAAAAGATACATATTGAATCATTCATGATTAAGACAATAAAAAAGCAAGTCAAGTAAGGTGACATATAAACATGCTTCAAGCCTGTCACTTGAGGAAGATGAAGTTTTTTCTTAATATTGACTTCTACCAGCACATAGGGGAATAGAAATGCAGAGCCTGGAGATCCCCACAGTCCTTCAATTGTTCAGGCTGCCACCAGGTAGCAAGCCGCATCCTGCCCTGCCACAAGCACCTGCAGAGCATCCAGACAGAAGGCTGCAAGTGGAACTTGAAATGGCACAGGCTGCCTTCCATTTCCCTTCCTCGAATGCAGCAGGAAACGCTTGCTTAAAAAGCAGACAGCAACGAGTAAGAAGGGGACACTGCCACGGGAGGTGCTGCTTCCATCAGTAGAGCTTTGAAGTCCTCTATAAGGTACTACCCCTTCACCAACCAGCAATCCTCAGCACTTTACAGCAATACTTGTTTTGTGCAGTATGCCTTCATAACTTAGGGATGAGAAGTTTCCACCAATGGAAGAAATCTGACTTCATAGTTTAAAAAAAAGAACAAACTTTTTCATAAGCTTAGAAACATGTGGCATCACACTAACGCAGCCTCATCTCTGAGTTCAGCCTTCCACATCTGTCTCCTAGTTGCAACTGGGTCAGAATATCCCATTTTAATCTTTCCCCTAACAGCTGAAACACACCAGCACATGCACAATCACTACTCCCTTACTACTCGATTCCTCCCCTCACACATCCCTCTCCAAAGAGTCTGACCACAGTTCTTCTGCACCTGCTGGGAATGGCACAAGCTGGCCTAAGCCTGTCCTTGCAACTACATGCATACAGTGGTTTTAGTGTGCAGTTTTAATTTAATGGGATGCAGAAAGTCACCTATCTATTTACATCACAAGTTCGTGATGTTTCTCAGGGGTAGCAGGAAAAGTAGTCAGAAAGAAACGCTGCAGATCAGTTGTTTCAACGCGTACAGCGTGAAAAACTAAAAAAAAAAAAAAAGTGAGAAATAGTCAAAACCTGTTCTCAGTAGGCTTATGCTTAACTTCAGGTATCCTTAACTGCCCTGGAAATATATTAAGGAGGCAGCATTTCAGGAAACAGCTGAAAACCTCTAGCAGGTGAATCTAAATGAAACCCTGCTTTTAAAATTTATATATATGGTGCTTAGGAAAGGGGGTTCTGACAGTCTTTTTAAACATTACCACAAAATAAACACTAAAATAATTTTCCCACTACAAAATAGAGCTGTCAGTGTCCGCTCCTGATCCCCACCACCACTTACCTTTCATTTGCAAATACACATGAGGAAGACTCAGAGGTAGCTATAGGCACCCATTATCCTACATCCACTCTCTGTATTATGGCTACGGTGCTTACTCTGGAGCAGTACGCTCCAAACGTTAATCGCCAAGAAGCTCATATGCTACCATGGTTGAGAACTGTGAAGCTTGTGCCAGCCTTCCAGTTACATTTACAAGGTTGTACTGCTCAGTCTTGAAGCTTGCAGGAAACACCGAAACCAATGATAACACGCAATAGTCTGACAAAAAAGAAGGAAGAAAATCTCATTTCTCCTGCAAGTGTTGTGTTGTTCCAGGTTTTAATGAACCACATAAAGCTGATCAATAAACTTATAGAAGCGTCAATGAGAAGTTCCCCGTAAAAACAGGAAAAGCAATGTGACTGCTGAACACAATTTATTTTCTTGCAGATTCATCTGGAGGTCATGAATCAGCCCTTCTGCATCAGGAAAAAGGTTATTTCTTCTCTTCCACCTCTGGTTTCCTTTGCTTACCTGCCTCAGCCCTGCAGGTCATGAAAGGTTGAGCCCCTAGCCTGCCTGATTCATTGACAATCACTCTTGATTATGTTTGCTTCCAGAAAAGACATATACTAAGAATCAGCATGCTGATCTATTCAGTGGATTTGTTAGGTCTGGTTACAAGAACTCTTACAGTGTTTGAAAACTTTGTCATGTTTCCCCTTCAAACCCTCATCTCTTCTTCCTACCCAGCAATTTCACACCACGTGGTGAATAGCTATCAATTAGCTTAAGAAATCCAGAGGAAGAGAAGAGAAGAAAAAAAAAAAAAAAAAAAAGAAAAGGTATTTATTTCAAGGAAGAGTAGTCTACACAAAGAAAAGACATTTTAACTCCTTTTCCATTGCGACTTCCTGTCGTACTATGAAAATGAGCAATACCCAGGTGCAATTTCCATAGATTAAGGTAACAGATTTTTGTATTTGACGTAGTAGATAAAAATCCTGCCCTTTTTCAGCCACTACACAAAAGCATGATTTTAACAACACCCCAAAAGAGATGAAAGAACAGTGCTGTGGATTTTATAGCAATGCTATAATCAAGCTTCAATTTTGGATCCTTGCAGTGACACAAATTCAAATAAGGCATATCAATATCCCAATTTTTAAACCAAGTGGAACTATGATCTCAGAATCACGTAATTGTAGGGATTGGAAAGGACCTCTGGAGATCATCTAGTCCAACCCCCCCTGCCAAAGCAGGTTCACCTAGAACAGGCTGGACAGGAACGCATCCAGGCAGGTTTTGAATACCTCCCGAGAAGGAGACTCCACAATCTCTCTGGGGAGCCTGTTCCAGTGCTCTGCCACCCTCAAAGTCAAGAAGATTTTCCTCCTGTTCAGACAGAATTTCCTGTGTTCTAGCTTGTATCCGTTGCCACTTGTCCTGTCACTGGGCACCGCTGAGAAGAGTCTGACCCAATCCTCCTGACACCCACTCTTTAGATATTTGTAAGCTTTGATGAGATCCCCTCTCAGTCTTCTCTTCTCCAGGCTAAACAGACCCAGGTCTCTCAGCCTTTCCTCATAAAAGAGATGCTCCATTCCCTTGATCATCTTGGTAGCCCTTCGCTGGACTCTTTCCAGTAGTTCTCTGTCCTTGAACCGGGGAGCGCAGAACTGGACACAGTACTCCAGATGCGGCCTCACCAGGGCAGAGTAAAAGGGGAGGATGACCTCCCTGCACCTGCTGGCCACACTCTTTTTAATGCACCCCAGAAGACCACTGGCCTTTTTGGTCACAAGGGCACATTGCTGACTCAGGGTCAACTTGTTGTCCACCAGGACTCCCAGGTCTCTCTCTACAGAGCTGCTCTCCAGCAGGTCAGCCCCTAACCTGAACCCATGTATGGGGTTATTCCTCCCTAGGTGCAGGACCCTACACTTGCCCCTGTTGAATTTCATTTGGTTCCTCACGATATCTGTTAACTCACTCTGAAGATAAATGTTTCATACTCCTTGGTGGTATTTTATCAAGTCCCATTTTCTGGAATAAAGTGATCATCTGAGAATCAGATTACATTTAAGACACTTATCTTCCTTTCCCACCTAGAGAGCTCTTTTTTCCTTTTTTTT
>VYZM01004375.1:7554-21331 GCA_013398915.1 Dromas ardeola | reverse complement strand
TTTTTTAATCAACACTCAACAAGTGAAAGTTATATAAAATACTAAGGGTGCATAAGTAGGGCACGTTTTCTTTTACTCTGAATTTAAACGCAAGTTACAACTTTAGGTGCTGACTCATTATTTCCTCATGCTTTGATATGGCAATGCCACATTTCTACTGAAGCACCAGCCGTGAACTTCCATACTGCAGCACCCTACAGATGGGCAAGCGAGGATGAACCATCACCAGCCTTTTCACTCTAGGCTTACACTGTACCACACACGATGATACGGCCAGCCAGGATCACAGCTCCTTCTCTCTGCAGTAGGTTGCCCTGAGAGTAAGAGGGAGAGTACGGAGGAGCTGGCGAGGTGAGAGCATTCATCCAACAAAGAAAGACTGGAAGTTCCAGAATTTCACACATCTCTGCTGCCACTCTGATGATACTGGTTCATATTCATATTGTTTTAAGCAAAACGCCGCGACAACTAGCTTAACGGGAAGGGATTTTCGATGCAGCAGCACGCAGCTTTGCTGAGAGCAACAACAAAACAACGGTCTGTAGCTCCGACTCCCATCGAGGAGAAAATATTGATATGAAATGTCATGGCTCATAATTTCGATCATTGTGGATCATAACTACCTCTGCTGAAAATAACTCTATTCAGATTTCAGCATTTCTGCAACTGGGCTTTCTTGCTATTTTTCTCCTAAGTGAAGGAGGACAAGGAAAGAACAGGTAATTTTATTCTTCAACATGTGTATAACTAACAAGTGGTAGTTTCGCTAGTGAAGTACATCTAAAATAATCAGGCAGTTTACAATTCTCTTTTTAACCTTCCTAAGAAGACACATTTCCAAAGCAAATGCTAAGGCATTTGTAAGACATGCATGCTTAATATGTTCAGGAAATTCACTTGTCCAAGACAGCTGGATACACTAAGTAGATCTTGATGTTCAATTCATTTGAACGTCATTCCCCCAGTAAAACTCCTGCCAGGACAGACTCTGAGTCAAGCAACACTAAATGGCATTTATCTTTAAATTACATCATCATCATTGAAGTTTTCAAATACCCTTCATCCAAGAGGGACTGCAACTTAAAATAACTTTTTAAAGAAGCATAAAGTTTAAGAAAATGCCATAAAAAGCAGAACAGGAGGCATGGAGCAAAGGAGAACTCGCTGGCTGGGAAACGTAGATTTCATGAAACCTTTTCCAGTGCAGTAACTCCCTGTGAGATCACACATTGTCTGTGGAGAGCTACTATGAACTGCATTAATTTCAGACAAACGCTCAAGATGCACCGTATGGTAAGTGTGCTCTTCATCATACGGCACCTACAGACTTTAATGAAAACATCTAGAACGTGCAAAGTAGGTCAAAGTTAAGCACATGAAAGGGGTAAATAATCAACTCTATAAACAGATTAACAATTCAATAATAATTTTCCATGCATTTCTCCTTAAATATGTTCTTACCAGAAAAGTCAGCAGTCAAACAGAATTCCTTCTTAAAATTGGTCCGATTTTGCACAAGGTCCCCCCTATTAAAGATGTCTGGGACATAAATATGGGTTACACACCCACCAATTATGCTGTATCTGCTCTTGAGATAGAGAGAAGGCTTTTCCCGTAGCTTCACATGCACTTTAAACTGGCATCAAACCAGACACTGGTGAGGCTCCCCCCTAATCCAGCTACTCCTGCCCACCTCAACCTTGTGCTGCTAACATTTTTGTGGGTATGTTGTGAAGCAAGCAATGAACTTACCGAAGTTAAACCCAGCCCCCGCCCTCCCCAAAAAAATATTTTTTCTTTTTGTTTTTTTTTTTAAATACAAATGCCATCCTAGACCCAGTTTACCACAGGGTTAACCCAAATGCAGGACCACCCTTTTCATTACCAATGCCATCTTCTGCCCGCCTGAGGTGCACAGAAGACTGCCGTCTCAGGCACACAAAATCTCTAAGCTAAGACTTTTTCTGAACACTCCTTTGAGTCAGAAAACAAAAGCACGGTTAAGAGCGCAAACCACACAGCAGCACCCCTGGCAAGCTGCTCATCTTGTTACAGATACTGATACTTCTCCGGGCATGAGAAGGCGCTCTGTTTCACTTCCTCCACTACCCTGCAACCAGGATATATTGCTCTCAACCACATCCTAAACTTTTCACCTCTCGGGTTAGCATCACGATCTGGTTTAGCTGCAAGTTTCAACTAGTCTTTAGAGCCACCTGTTAGATCATCTGGTAAACCGAATCACCAATACCCAATTGCATAGTGAATTCAAAACAATAAATAAATAAAAACCGGTGTACATTAGCGGTGGACATACTAGCTCGGTAGTGGTCAGATGAAGAAATTAAATGCTGTGGTCAAAACTTTGGGAAAAAAAAACACTCATAAAACAATGTGGTTTTTTTCAGTTACAGCAGACAGCATGACAGACAGCAAAACCACATTTCCGTGCCTGTTTTTTTGTTGTTTTTTTTTTAATGGGTCTTTGGCTTTTTGCCATGGAGTAATTCTATGGTTTACCAAAATGCCGTCTTTGGGCTTGTTAATTTCATATTTAGTTTGCTAGGTCTGTAATCTTGCCACCCTGTTAATCAAAAAGGTTTCAGGCAAGCATTTATATGAAAAATAATCATTGAATCTTAACATTTTTACCCGCAAAAATACACAGAGGTTGTATCTATTTTGGTTTATGAGAACCTGTTTTGCACAAACTATTATAATTACCCCTTTTCGTAACTGCAGCTTCCCATGACAATTAGAGACTTAGTTGTGCTATTCTGTTTGCATTAGAAATTTGCCAGAATACAAGAAAGGAAACCTTAAAATCATTAAACTACCTACTGTCTGTTTGGAAACCTGTTTGTGTATAATCACTATCTGTTTTTCACAATGACAACAGACGAGGCCGGGGGGAGGAGGAAGGGAAATAGGTTTGATGACTAGTGGATAGCTCAGACTGCATTTCCTTTGTGTGAGCTTCAGTGAAGATAAAAAAATAAGTTGGAAAATATTAACGTTTAATATAAAGGGGAGGCAGTTCAAAATGACTGATTTCTTTGTTGAAATAAGTCAGTTTTCACTACTGTAACATACCACGTTGTGTAGGTGAAAGCAAAGAGAAGTGAGAAAAAGGTTATTTTTTAACAGTATTCAACAAGGGATACAGTGACTTTACCATCACAAGTAGAACTTCAGCTCATGAACACAAAACTGAAGTTACCTTAAACTGGCTGCAGAACTGCCCAAGAAGCTGGAGAAACACTCAGCACAGTAAAACCTTGCTGACTGCTCAGTTAGCAGGACCTGAGCACGTCCGTTCAATGGTGGTTAAAGCACACCTGTGAGTACTTCAGTCCTACTCTTGAACACCATCCACATGCACCAAAAAGGCACTTTACCTTAACTCTGTACCTGTAAACTAAGTTTTAAAAATAGATGCCATTTTCCGCCAATGCAGCCCAAAGCAATACGAAATTACTGTCAATATCCACCGCAGAACCTGTGTAGAGCCTATTTGATATGGTTGTAAATTAGGGTGTCTCCAGCTGTACTAAGCTAGACTGTACACTGAGAGATATTACAGTCTTGCTAAATTCACAGCTGTTCTGCCTCCAAAATTGGCACCCTTCTGAGGAAGGGTAACCAAGAAAGGTAGTGGCAAAGTGATGCTTGGATATCGAAAGTGACCTACTTTACCATCTAAATGCCACTGCTTTACCAAAGTGGAAAAGCAGCATTTCAGTGTAGAGCACCAGATATCAAACCTTCCTCCTATATTATGCTGAAGACAGCCCTCAGACTCTTATTTCTTTTCTAAAGTCCAACTTGCATTTATGCTCAAAGCTACATTTACAGCTTCTCACACATGTGGGGTATTCACATGCTGAGGAATGAAGACTCAACCAAAGCTGTGATCCTCACTGTTGACCACTAAGCTGGTTTCCCTAATCTTTTGACAGCTCACACTGTCATTACCTTCCTTCAACCTCTGCAACAAATAAACCAAGAAAGAGCCTTGCAGAGGTTCATTGTCTAATGGGCAGAAATAGAAATTCAGTGGGCTGGGAAACTAGCTATGTGAGATCTGCACCAAGAACCTACCTCAGACTAATTCTGCATAGAACCAGGAGGCACAGAAAGGTTTAACAAACCCTGTATTTTCCCTAACTTTACAATATAATTGCTTGTACCAGAGAATCAAGATCCCACTGTGCTACAACCACTGCATGTATAGCAACAAGTCCCACCTCTGGCATTTCCCAAGCTTTGGGAATGCAGGAAGAAGGTAGGGACATGCTACCACAACGTAATAAAGTTTGTTTCGGTTTTCCCCCAAAAATCCCACACAGGTAAGAAAAGCAGTAGTATCCCATTTTCCAAATGGAGAACAGAGGCTGAGAAGATACATTACCAAGGGCAAACTTCCTTTAATGCAAATCAAAACAGTGACTGTATTACCGATGAAAGGTATATCACTGGAGCATGCTAATTGCATCTGGGATGGAAAAGACAGCAGAATTCACATGGGAGGCAAAACGAGGACAAAACTGTCTTGGGAAAGAGCACCCTGCCCCAAGCATCTTACAATCTAGAGAGATAAACACATCCACTTCTAAGTGACTCCCATGTAATAACACCTCACCTCCCATTACTTAACGTATTGCTCTCCAAAAGCTCCTCTGTGGTAAGGGTTATGCTTCAGGATGTAGAATTACTTCCGCTTCCCAGACAGGGAACTGAAGCAGTGAAAGCCAGAGGTGAAGTCTCCAGAAGGTATGTAATGGGATTTTAAAAAAATGCCTAAGCAGACTAGACATGTAATTCAGGCAGAAAGACAGCAACAGACAGATGCTCCAGAAGATTTTCAAGAATTCTTAAGCACAGGGGGACACCTACCCATACCTGTAAGTACCTAAATGTACCTTTGCATCTTAAAATAAAAAAAGGATTATCAACTATAAAGACTGGAGCACCACATGAATTTAGTCATTAAAATCCCAAACTACAGTCTTCACCCTCTTGCCTCTCCACTGAGGAATGAGGTAGCATTGAAGTGATCAGAAGTACACAGGAGTCTCCATCTCCAGCACTGAAGCTCCCCATTAACCCTGCTGAGTCCCCTTTCCAGACATGTTCAGAAGAGTCTTTGTCTCGGCAAGACCAAGATTTTTGGCACCCAGCTTACAACTAAGCCCTGTAAACACCCTCCCCCTGCAACTCTCCCAACTCAATGCTTCTCCACCCATGTCCCCCAGGGAGCTGAGAACCACTGCCAGAATTATTCCCAAATAAAATACAGCAGCAGCACATTTAAAAAAAAAAAGGGGGGGTGGGGGGTGTGGAGAACAGATAGACTCCTATGTAACTGTTTATGGTTAAAAAGTTTAATCAGAGTACTATATATGTGACTTTAATTCTTTCGTTACTTCTCCTTCCCACCTCCTAGGAGAACATCCTAATAGGTTTCTGTGAACTCTGGGAAGGAAATACTCCTAATTCTTCCACTAGAGAAGGGAAGCCCCTTTTCCAGTTCCTCCTCAGAATCATCGTACATGAAAAACCACCATGGGCTAAAACATATTAAATGAGTTTGGGGCAGGGACTGGAATCCAGCACAACTCCTTCCAGCTGGCCAGAGTCCCTCCATTCTTTTTCAGCTCTACTGAACCATTAAGGATGTCATGCAAACCAGACAGCTTTCTGCTGGGTATCCCAGTCATTCTCCTGGGAGAGGAGAAACGCAGGTCTCACCAGTAGACAGAACAGTAGCTGAACTAAGATGAACCGAGAGCGTTGCCCTCTCCAGCTTTTTTGTTCGTTTTCTGTTTAAGAAAAATCCGCGCTATGCTTACACTTAAAGTTTAGGTGCCACTCTTCAAAAAGTGATTCTGAGACAACCAAGCCAAGGCAGCATGTCCTGGCAGCACCAACTTTGGTACTTCAGCCTTCAAGTAGTGAGAGATTGAAGACACACCCATCACCTCAGCACTTCCCTGTGAGCTACCCTCCGTACGTGCTGGATTTCTTTTGGCTCCCTGCTGAATTGCTTAACTTGCCCCACACACCACAAGCATCGCTCTGCCCTCGTTCAGCTGGTCCTGCAGCCCGGTGGTGCAAAAGCGCCCGCAGCATCGCTCCTCTCTCGCTGAAAACAGTGGGCAAAGCGGCTTCTCCAAGGTCTCGCTGGAAGCCCCTGACGTCATTGCCCAGAAACTTGCACCTGGATCCCCCTCCCCAAGCCCCAGAACACGGCGGCTGCATCTCATCCACCTGGGAACTCTGCTTTGCTTCACATTAATACCGAGAGGTATTTCCTGTGCCTACAGATTTTCAGGCTCTCCAGGTTCTGTTGCAGGCTTAAACAAACCTCATGACCCTTAATACAGTGCATACTTACAGCGGCATTTTTCTTTGAAAATGTGTAAACTAAGATTATCCCAGGATTCTTCTCACCCATACAAAAAGACTTGTTAAAAATCGATGCTTTAGAAGAAATACACACCTGAGTTCCAGTCAGAAAACAGAGCTAAGTAAATAGCAACTAAACAAAGGACGAAATATCACCATTTCATATGTTCACAAGGCCTGTATGTCCATTTGCCTGAAGGCATTTTTGAAAAAAATGTTGCATATGCAAAGAAGCTGGACGTTTGTATCTGCAAAGGAAAGTCCTACGTCTTTCTACAAAGGCAGGTTTTGGAAGTGTGTAACAACAAGGCTGCTAACATCAGTTTGTACGTGTTTAAAAACCCATCTTCAAGCGGAAACTCACAACCTCAGAAAAAAAAAACACCACCCACATGTATGCTTGTGGGGGCTCTTTCTGGTACAATCTTGTGGTGCTGTTGCTCTTTACATCTCTACCTACATGATCAAACCTAAGAACAATTGTCACCCTCAGTCAAATGTGGTTTTAGAAAAAACATCAGAAACAAACCATTCCCCAGCAATTTCCAAGATGCCAGAGGCCCAGAATTGTAAGACTTTTTCTTATGCTGCCAACAAGTGGAACAGGATGCATGTTTTGGTGTCACCAGTCTGTAGAGATAAACCAGGGAACACTGCGACGGGGAAAAAGAACTAAGTGTCTTGTACAGATGCACGCAAAATGCCTTTCTCCTCATGTTGTCCATGTCAAAGACACACATTATTAGCTTTGTTTTCCTTAGCAGCCATCTCTAGAAGCCCATGGAAGCAGAAAGACGCAAAGGAAGCAGGACGTCACTCTTGAATGAATTAAACCAAGATCTTATACGCAATTTACTTTTTATGAGTAACACCTCCATATTTACTGACGGACAAATACATAACAAGTAGCTCTGACAAAAAGTCCTTTGATGTTTGGAGAAGTGAGTGTCTCTTCCACCGATAATGTTTTAGAGCAACAAATAAGCAAAAAATTCATCAGTGCGTGGATTTTGTTGTTGTTGTAGTCGCAGTTGTTGTTTAGGACAAGACTGAGAAAGAAAACATACAGTTTGTCCCCAGAAATTAAGAAGTACTGATAAAAATTGTAAATAAGCAACATGTTCAGACCGCAACAGCTTTCTGCAATTAGGACAGAAAGCCAACTGGTTAAACTGAGTATAAGAATACACAATCTAACCTTTGTTACCACACTGACACAAACATA
This sequence comes from Dromas ardeola, assembly GCA_013398915.1. Classification (NCBI taxonomy): domain Eukaryota; kingdom Metazoa; phylum Chordata; class Aves; order Charadriiformes; family Dromadidae; genus Dromas; species Dromas ardeola. The sequence goes on along the minus strand of VYZM01004375.1, from coordinate 13,698 downwards.
CGGGGTGTATTTTATGCACAAAGTCTTTCCAATCTTCCTGTGTTATTCAAACACCATGGACTGATATTTTAAGAAGAGGCACCTACTTTGTATCTAGTCACATGCTTTACAAAATTACAAAAAGCAGACAGCAGTGGTGTTGTAGCTGACTCTCTTTTACACATCAGCACAGTGCCATCTTTCAAAGGGGGCACTGTGAAAGTGGATGGCTGTCATACAGAGTGAATGGTACTGCAGGGAAATAGGAGACGTGAGAAGAAAACCAATTAACGAGCTTCCTCCAATCGTTCCTTGTTCTCTGCCTCCTCCCTCAAACCAAAAACCCAGCCATAAGGGTTTTGACCAGCTTTGGCCTTATTCTCTTTGTTTTCCTTCTCCGAACATTATCACAAGTCCAGCGCCTCGTATTTCCAACTTTATCTCCAAATATAATTAACAGAGTAGCAGGCAGGAGGATAACTCAAGTATGTTTAGTGTTATCCCCTGGTAACCTCTGGGGCATATTCCATATTTCCAAGGAAATTCCATAGCAGTTAAGGCACTGCCAGACCTCGTTACATGGCGGACATGGGTTTGGAAGGAGTCCTCTTCCCACCACAGCAAATACGTATTCATTCAATATTCTGTGATTCACTAGAGCCTCTCATCTAATAATGGACATTAACAAATTAAATCTTAGGTCACTCCTCATCACGTAAATATCACCATTTCAGAGAGAGGCACAAAAATGTTAAGAAACTTCCACGAAGTGCTACAGAGCGCAACTTTGCAATCAGAGAAACCACAACTGCTAACTCATCACATGCCTTAAATTAAAAATGGCCTCTTCCCCCGATGCGAGGCAGTCCAGCCCCTGCTGGGTAGGCATCTGCAGGTATCCAGAGCAAGAAACAGAACGGATCTCAACGCCGACTTTCTCTGCAGACCCACAGTTCTTCACGAAGGATGCGTACTGAACTCACACCCCTTCATCCTGAAGCCGCCATAAAAATCCAGCGGAGCCCCACATCCCTCTCAAAGACAAAACCACGACATAGCTAGCTTGGCTCAACTGCTGGATTCAAATGACGACACAGAGTCCACACTGGCTACTTGGCTGTCAAGCAGCTAGATGGTGGCTTGTCCACCTCAAACCCAATGCAGGATCTCCCAAGACAGACAGGACACCGGTCAGAGACACCGCCAGAGCTACTGACAGAAACCTGGCCCTGCACAGCCCTCGGTGAAGCCGCTCTCATGAAACGATGTGGACAAGCTTATCAGGTCCAAGCATGCCTCCTTCCGCAAGCCTTAGTTGGGCTGTACCAGTTATTTTGTCTCCCTTGTGTTTCTTAATAGGAAAGCTTAATAGGAAAACAACACAGTATTCAAAATGAAGTCCAGAAGTGTTTTAGCTATGAGGAATGGCTGAAAACTCCTTATTCATCCCTCTGAAAGGCTAGAAAGTGCAAGAAGTGGTTGTCCAAGATAAAAACTTTCCTCCATGATTGCTCCACATGGTTTTACAAGGTAGAATTTCAGTCAAATGCTAACTAGGAGTAATCGGCTCACGAACAAACAGAAGTTACTGAGACAGATAAGTTAACTGGATATCCAAATATTTTAACCTGGAGGCCCTCAGTTAGCTATCTGTGCTATAAAGAATGAGCAAAAATGAAGTTCCACTCCTCCTGCCAAGAAGCAAAGACACATGAGAAAGAAAATGAGTGATCAGAATGCCTTCTTTGCCCTCAACTCCCAGCTAAAAATGCACTCCAATTTGCCTTGTGATTAATTTTAAATAATGCTGTCACGTTAACGTGGAAACTGACAGGTTCAGCCATTGAGCAACTTCCAAGAAGAACATCCTGCAGCATCGACTTTCCAAACACTGAGGTCCGTGCACCATCACACAAGCCACCTCCCATCTGCTGCAAGAGGGGACCCAAGGATCACACCAGCGTGCCAGCTCAGTGGGCTTCAGGTATCTGCTCTTCCCTCATCCCCTGCTGAGCCGTCTGTTGTAACACCATGGACGTCCTGTAATGAGTTTTGAGGAAGCTCTCTGCCTTGAGGACACAACAGACCCAGGCTAGACCTTTTTGCCGCCGTTCCTGGGTTTAAAACTGTCAGTGTTAAATTTCAATAGCATTTGCTATCACTGCCTACAAGTACCACAAGTATTTGCAGAAAGCATGCGTTGGCCCTGCTGTGTTTTGATTTGTTGATTTTGGGTTCAAAGTCAGGAAAGAAAAGAGGAAAGGGGACCCTTGGCTTTCCAAAATACTCTTCTGCCGTAGTAAAGCTGCATCACTGGCTACACTTGTAATTGGAACCCAGGTGATGTCTTAGCTGCAGCCTCACCCTGCCCTCTATATGGTGCTACTCCATCACCGACTACTCACTCCTAGGGCGACCACTTCTCTCTGGGGTAAGCCAGGGTGGGGTGAGAGAGGGCATTTCGCATTTGCAAATTCTCTGAACAACCGAGACACTACGAGAAACCACGCATATAAGCAGACAGAGTAAATACAGGAAAAGTTTATTGTATTTACAATGGAGGAAAGAGCAGCATTTTTAAAAATTAAATGCTCTCAGTGATCATACAACATGCGCACAGTACACGAGATGACACATGCCAAACATCATCTAGTGGCAGGGCCTATTGTTATGCAGATTCTTTATCGCATGAAGGGGACAGATTTTGACTTCTGCTCAACTGTGAGATGCTCTGCTGAGGTTCTTAAGCAAACACAAGAAAAAAGAAAAGCACACATTCTCATTGCCAATGTTCCAAAACTCAAACTTAACAGTGAAAGGTTTTTCTCCTTTGAAGAAGTTGAATCTCACCCAGCGAATGTAAGAAACCTCTGGCAGTGTAAGATCCTGCAGAGAAACCATTTAAGTAGACCAAAAGAGAGAGGCCAGGTTAGAAGACCTCTGCTCAAAACCCTGTCCTGCGTTCCCTCTCCTTCTAACACAGAAAGGGGAATTGCCACCAGCATATCTGTGCCATCTTCTGATACATAATCCACAAAAACTTAACAACCAATTCCAGAAAGAGCATGTATGTATTTTTAATTTGGTGTTGTTTTTTCTTAGGTGAGTACACCTCACACATTTCCCAAGAATAGGAAATTATGACAAAAAGTTGTCAGCTCTATCTCATACCCAGCTCCCTTGACTTTATCATGAATCTTGGGACGTTTCACTCCTTACTTGCGAAAAATGATTATGGAAGAATACTGGAGGAAAAACTAAGAAGCATGATCCATGTGCAGTTTGACAGCTTAAAATTAGAAGGGAAATAAAAAGAACGCCAAATTTGTTACTTTTATCTCATGATTAATTTTAAGCCAATCTCGTGATTTTCTGGGGACTGGCATGATTTAACATTCAGAGTTGGCAATACAGCATGGCATACAAATACATAATTATAAAGAGACCAATTCAAGTTTACTGTGGGGACTATAACTTTGACTTGCCTGACATTTGCACATTTACACATCTTAGCCCTAACACTAGAGTGTTCAATACCAGGGCATTACGTACCTGTCCTGGGCTAGAAAAGATGATTCCTTATGTCTAAATCCTATCCACATGGGCAAGAAAGCACTATTTAAAGTTCTGGTTATTATTTGTGACATGTTTCAGTTCTATTTAAAAAACATTATTTAAACGAACAAAGAAAGAGTTATGGACACCTGCATTTGACATTGAGGCCAAACACTGAACTACAGAACAATGTGCCACTGCTAAGATAAACAATACCAAGGGAAAAAATTTACGGAAGTAGTACTTCAAGGTACCAGCGGACCTGTAAAAATATCATCTTGAACCAAGACAAAAACCTGTGAAAATATACAGATAAACAGAGAGACAAACAGGTATTCTTAAAACCACTTCGTATTTTTGTATTTTAAAATAAAGATTCATTTTTAAATCAAACATTCTATTTCTTTCTTAGAATAGCATTTCTTGAGTATAGATAGGTTCGGCTTCAAGTACATTGTCATCTGTTAGTTAATGCAACTACCAGTTTATACATCCTGTGTTTCACATTATCATCTTTGTTCTGCTCCCGCTGTGCCTTGTGGCTAAATAGGTTTTCTGAAAGTCAGTGGCAACAGATGTGCTCAATCTGCAGACAGCAAAAGAAATGACTTCTGTAACAATTATGATCTCACTGTTCACAAACTGGCCCACGCCTCTGATAAACCCAGTTCTCTATTACGTCCGCAAATAGTATATCACATCTTCTCATAAAAAAAAAAAAAAATAAAAAAAAGGAAGACCAAATTGATAACTCTGAATTGTCAACATTTGATAGCCTCAGTGTCAAGACTCACAAAATCTGTTTACTGGCTTTAACGTATCGAGTCCATGATATACACTGTGATGGATCTGTGTGAGCACCCCCTTCACTTTTTGTAACATAAACCAAAATCAGAATCCCTGCCTCGAGGAGCTTACAATAGCAATTATTTCACATGCCTGAATCCTTATGTTTAAAGTTATTTTGGTTGCCGAGACAAGCAGCCAAACATTGTCAAACCAGATTTACAATTGCCTCTGCAGCCTTAATTCCACTCTCCTAATGTCTGTTTTGTGCCCTGAAACAAGGTCCTCTAGGAAAACCAGTAACAAGATCCGCCAGTGTATAACTAAAAACTGCACCATGATCCACAGACACAACAGGGCAGGAGCAAGCTTGCACAAATGCTGTAAAGCTTGGGCGTCCTGATTACCTCACTTTGAAACCTATGTGCTGATTAGTGTTTTTTTCCTGTGCTGAGCGACGCCGGCGCTTCTTTCTTGCACCCCAGAGGAAGGCAAATCTCACCGCGCAAAATGGTGCGAAAAGTTGCGATATACAAAATGGTGACACGGTGTCCCTCTCCTGGCGGGTAGTAAGTCCTGACCCTTCGGCAGGAGCCTTATGCCGGAGTCGTGTTTCTAGCTGCCCTGGCTGGCCCAAAGAGCCAGCGGCGTGCCAGCCGGGAGGGGGTTCTCCAGCAGCAAACGGAGATCCACATCCCCTCTCCCTCTGCCTTCCCTCTCCCCCTCCCTAAAGGGGCTGGGGGCTCACCACAGAGCGGTGTCCCTTGCCGCAAACAGCAAAGGTGAAGGAGTTTCTTGCGTTTAAAAAGAAAGAAAAAAATATATATATTTGCAGTATTTTTTTTTATGGGGGAAGGTGTTAGGCAACCCTGAGCACAGGGTCACTGCTGGCCCCCTGTGTAATTACAAGTGGGCCCATAAACTAACACAGTCAGTGAGGCAGCATCACGGCAATTAGCATCTTTCAAAGGCAGAAAAACGCTTTTATGTTTAAGCACTGTAGAGCACAGCCTTTTGCCAGTAAAAGCAGAGCGTATGTCTTAATTTAAAAGTTTGCTCAGCATGTTTTGTGCTACTTCCTGTGTCTTAAGCATCTGTCTGAACTGCCAACTAACAGCGGTGGGGGAAAACACCACTTTCCTTTGCTTATGAACAGCAAAACCAGGGTGAAATGGAAGTTCTTGTCCTCACGCATGTTATTCTGCATGGGGTAGGGGGAGAGGGGGAGGTTATTTCAACAGTAACTTGCAGAGAAATGGCAACAGCAAACTCCCCAGTAATTAACAGGATCTCTCCACAGAAAGGCTAACATCTATGTCGCGAGGAAAAGAAAGCACAGAATCTCCTTTCAGAACGCAGCAGTTATTACCAAGTAAAAGGTTTCTGGTTTAACTACAGAATAATACATTTTCTAACTTTTCATAAGCTTCTAAGCCTTTCCGCTGGCTTCAGAGGCTAAATAACCTAAAACTGGGACAAACAAGCCTCAGTTGTCAAACTGATTTGACAACCTATTTTTTACATTTTGCGACTTTGATGGAAAAGCCACTTGTTTTTCTCTTCCTCCTTAATAGTCCTGTGTGAGCTGCAGTCTTCAAAATTTCACTTCTAATCTCTCTCATTTTGAAGTTTTCCAGTTCAGTTCTGACTACCCACTGCCTGTATCTCTATTAAATCTTTCCTACTGTTTATAATGGAAAACAAATTCAGCCCGTATAATTTTAGCTGGCTCTCCAGCTATTCTTCAAACGGAAGACAACATACACTCAACTACTGACTGCGTTAAAAAAAAAAAAAAATGTGCACACATGCACGCACGCACCT
>VYZM01004373.1:60072-73965 GCA_013398915.1 Dromas ardeola | reverse complement strand
AATTACATTTTTTTTCATATTTGAGTTCCAGCTTCACAATATGTTGGGACTGGATCATCTTTTCCTCTGTACACCATGCACATGACGCCTACAGTCTGCTGACAGCCCTTACTGCCTAACACTGCTTTGGAAGGCTCTCACAACCAACCAGTAACAACTGCTGTGCTGTCAGACTCACCATTAAAGGGACACAGAGGTCAATTTTACCTTTTGACTACAACAGCTATTTCTCACTGCCTGAGTCTTGGAGTGCTTTACCAATAATGCACATTACCTTTCCATGCAGGTCAGATTCACTCACTGCACCTACCTTTTTATGTTATCTATGGACTTTTCCCACCCATGTACAGCAGTTGCCTCTTTTTCAAGGACAGTATTTCACTTAATACATAAAAACATATTTTAATAAATGCATTTCTAATACTATAGTGAATAGTGGTACTGGGGACTTACTTAAATACTGAGAATTTATTCCATAATGCAGGCTTACATTTTCTTTTTCTTGGATAAAAATAAGGAAATTGGACAAACTATTTGTCCTTCATAGACACCATACTGTTGCTACCCACACCAATATATGCTAAACACATTGAAAACCTCCAAAAAAAATCAAAAATAGAGGAGTTTTCTAGGATCAGAATAATGAGCAGCAGCCAATCCAGCCTAGGTACTTACAGCCATAGGACTAGAGCCAATTGTTACAGAAAGGACAGATGAGATACTGTGAAAAAGCTCTCCATGACAAGGATACCTCTATGACTTGAAAATTGGAAAAAGCCTGATGAATAGTAGAAGGAAAGACTCTGAAAACATGATAAAGAGCTGCAGTAGGTAAAGGGACTATTTCCATCCAAAATACCCTTAACAATTGTCCAGTTAACATAGAAAACTGCATCAGACACTGCCCCACTTTGTGCATGAACTGACCCCTTCATAACTGTGTCGAAGATTGTGCAGTTTTAGAAAAAGTACCAGTTTTAGAGCTATACGTGGTATTAAGAGCGATGCAATTCTGTAAGCACCCTATTCTCCATAATTCATCTTAACGTTCCCTGGATGCCCAAGAAATAAGTTCTCAAAAGTTAAGCTCTCAGTCTGTGTACATGCACACAATCTACACATATTAAAAGGGGAAAAGATTTTACTTCAGCATCTATGTTAGCCCTTCCTAATCTTTTACTATGAAACATTTGTATGAAAGTTCAATGAAAGACAAAACCAACTCATTTACACGCTCTCATTTCATACACCCTCCCGTTCNTTTCATACACCCTCCAGTTCCTCTCCCTGCCCTTCTCAAAATGATACACTTCATGGACTTGGTAACAGCTTACAATATACATTGAACTCTGTGCCATCTGCAAGTGCAGGTTTAGGAACAAGCATCTCAGATAGATAGCCAAGGCATAAATCATCTTTTTTCCTGGCCTTCTGACAGACATGATATATAAAAAAACACCCTTATCTGTAGAATCCACTCAAAAAGAGTAACATAAGGGGGAAGGCTCCCTTTTATACTTTTCCCTTTTATAAAAAAATGCAACTATAAGTCTTATGTTACCTTATGTCGCGTTTTGAGCCCACATCCAGAACAGCATCTCTCACTAAGATTACTACCAAAAAAGCTCAAGGTGACAATTTCTCCTCTGAAATTCAGAAAGGGCAAACCAAGCTTCTTGTTTCAGACTATCTTGTATTCCACCACTGCATGCTATAGAGCTTTATAGCCAAAGCCCTTCCCTGAAACAAACTGAAACATTATTCCCACACAGGAATCTTGTTTTCATTCCATAAAGAACTTCTCAGATTTACCATAAAATCCCACCAGAGCTCAACAAAACTTGTGCCTAGAGTAACAGCATACCATTTCTGCAATGAAAATAAATGAAACCACACATTCCTACTCTACAGGGGAAAAAGATGTTCTTCTAGGACAAGCTGCACAGGATGTCCAGACTCACACACTGAGCATACTGGACAGCAGGTATTTAATTGCTGGTATGTTTTCTGCACTTTAGCCTCTTGAGTTTAGGTATACACATCAATGGTCGGGAAAGCAAGACTGTAATCCAGCTGACTATTGCCAGACTTCATTGCTGATGGCTTAATCCAACCAGCGCCTCTCAGTAGAAGTAATGTTGCTAAGCAATTTTTTAATATTTAAACCAGCTACTATAATATGTACTTATATATATACATACACACACACACACACATTTACTATACAGCCCAACAGACAATGCAGCAGACAAGGGCCTTCCATAGCAATCTCTGCCTAAGAAATGAAGAAGTGACTATTTGCCAAAGGGAAAATACTCAGGGGAATTTCTTACCTTCCTTACTTCTAATGAGGTTTTTCAGGCAGCAGGAAAGGACAAATGGTTTTCCAACTTCTACCATAAGTTATTTTCTCTCATTTTAATGGGAATTACTGATTAATTACACATACCCTTAAGATTATATACATCTGAAAGGCATCATTACTGAAACAGAAATTTCATTTCATTTGAAAGTCATTCATTACGTCTAGTAAGTGCAAAAAATGTAGAAGTTAAGAGGCTTAAGACCTTTATACTAACTTCCTATTCATGATTTTTATTTTTTTTTTTTTTTTTTCAAAAGGAGCCTGGACTAGTTAGACTATTTTTTAAAAGTTTTTTTCTATACACCTTGACATAACTCTGACTCTTTTTTGGCCCTCTGATCCAACAACTAGAGCTGTAGTCCACATTTTGGCCCTTGGCAAAGCTCTTGCTGAAATCCACAGTAATCCTGGGAGTGCAGTCTGTAGGTTCAGGCCCTTCAAATCTTCAGAGTGCTCAAGACAGAACTCTCGGCATTGCAAAGACTGACATACCTGATCAATTTAGACACTCTACACAATGCTTGCTTCAAAACCAATTCAGAAAGTACAGCTATGCAAACTGCCTAAATTAAATATGAATTGTGACTTCTAACATGAGCAGTTCCACTTTTATTAGGGCACTACAAAAAGTGAGAGAACTGCTTTTCTGCATGCTCATTTCACTTGATGTCATGTTTTATATTTGCAGCAAATGCTCAAGACATCAAGTGAGGCAAGGGAGGCATCAAATGAAAACTCTCTCTGTGAAAAGGCTTGGTCTGTGAAGTGGTAGCAGTCAAAGACACACTTCCAGTCCTTTTGAAAAACATGTGGGTAGATTACCATCTGCAAAAGACAGCGCTGCTACTTAGGAAGAAGAGATGGAGAGCCGTAGAGCTATCTTGTGACACATCTTTCTAAGGACACAGAACACTAAGGAGCACAACAGCCATAGTCCAAAACATCTGCTATTTTTTTGCTATTATTAAAATGTCAGTACATCCTGTTTCCAAGCCCACAGTATGACACCACCTTCACTACAGATATTCTTTCTCAGGACTCATTCTTTGATAAGAAAATTCTTCTGGACTGAAATTCAGACAACCAGATCTAGGCCGGAAAGGCAACCACGAACAAGTTTGGGCAAAATGAGAGAACGAAAAAAAAGAAAAAGGAGTTTTGAATTCCATTGCCCCTATTTTCATCACAGGCCCACAACAAAATATTGTTAAATGTCTTCTGCTCATCTGGTGACATTCCTCTGGCTTTTAAATCTGTAGGTTCTCAGTACAGCAATGAAACTCAAGTTACATTAGTCCCTTTCTGTTTGAAATAAAAAGCAAGACAGCTAAAGAAAGATCTGTGGCATCCCCTAGAAACTGTTGCATGGCTAACATTCTCTTCCGTGACCTTTCCACCCAAAAGTACAACCATGTTCCATACATCGTAAACTACAGAGGTATTTATTGCCTTCAGCCTTTCTCCTGTTTCTACCTTTGGAACCAGAATGTGAAACTATTTAGACAGCACATCCCACAGCAACTTCCTGCAGTAATATTTACCTTTGCATACGTATGTAATATTCTCCCATGACTGATCTATTGTGCATTCTGAAAAATTCTTGTCTCCATTAAAATAATATCCTTCTTTACACTGATAGTACACTCTGCTCCATAGAGTGCTAGAGTTGTCCCAGATCATTTCTGTGTGTGGAATCAGCAAAGGTTTGCCACAGTCTATTTCTGGAACAGAAAAAAAAAAACCCTGAAAATGAAAACAGGCAAGGCATATCAAAAGTGTTAAAGGAAGACAGATGAATTGTCCCAGTAAGTAATACTTCACTTTTTTTTCACTTCCTAGTGATTTCTAGAAGTCAGGCCAGCCCTCTAGAACTCAGAATTTTGTGACTGGAGACTTTCTACCAGGGTGGGGCATTTTGTCTTGTTTAGAAATGGACAGGAAGGATCTCTAAGCAAATTTTTACAAGTCTGTCTTCCCACAACACTCTCTTATCCCCCACATGCTATTTATTCCTTTATTTTATGTATTGTTACTAACAATAGACCTGAAAAATGATACATAGTCCAAGGAACAACCTGAAAGAACAGCATCAAGAAGGTTATGTTCCTTTGCCAGTGGATTTAGTTCAAGCTTTGAAAAAAAGAAGAAACTGCTACAGACAAGCAGAAAGAAAGTAGAAAATTTTCTGGGGGAAAATTTGACGGATAATTCAGACCACTTTGGAGATAATTAGAAAGATGGGGTAATGCACTTAAAAATTAATTCATTTGCTCAGCTGCTTTCAGGGGCTTCATAATAAAATTAGGGAACAGAAAAGAATAAAGAATGAAGATCAAATCAATGGAAGAATACTATTTAGGGTTAAAACTCCCTTTCGAATCCACAAAGAATGTTACACCCCAACAAAAGATTCTGCATCACTTCACTTAAAAGAAATAAACAATGTAAGAATTAAAATCTTACCTTCACTAAAGCTTATATGCAGAAAACAAATGCTTTAAAACTGTTTATTAAATAATCTTAAGCGATTCTGAAATTCTACTCAAAAAAAAGGAAAAACAAAGAAGTAAAAACCGAAGTTTATAGAATCATGATCTGTACAATCTTTAAAGGAAAAGTTTAACATATGAATTGCAGTGGGCAATACATCCGCCACCATGATTACCTTGCTTTTCATATTCCAATGTGTATGAATGTACGTATCTATTCTAAATCATTAGAAAAAGCTTTAGAATAACGAATGCACGTGCAAGGAATATGCTCAACTTATAGAAGGACAGTATGTCAGAAGATACAAAAATTTCTGCTGCTTAACTCCAGCTATCTGCTCATGGCCATCCTGTAATGAGACTGCAAAGCAGAAATGCATTTCTGTGTAACATAGCTGTTACTGTCTATTTATACTGGTGACCCATAATAAGAATATTAAGGAAGATTCTAAAAGTAGAGAGTGGTTGTAACATAGAAATTGCACATTCAAAAAAATTACTACATTTGATTGCAATGAACAGAAGACTCAACCCTGCTGGATCAAGCTGAAAAGATATTAATCATCCAGTGAATGGAAAAGTGAAAATTGACAATGTAAAAATTGACTAAAGACTATAAGTATCCTGAGGTCACATTAATTAGTATTATGAGCTCAGTGTTAAAATACACTAGAAATCTTGTTAGGAAAAATACTTTGTTTTAAATTTACCTCTGTGAATCTTCTTATCAAGGAACTTGTTAGGCTACATTCTTCCAAATCATAGTAACAAAAGGCATTTATGACTCATGTCAAATAACAATAGCATGCTTGAGCAACCACAGTTCGGAACTGGAAACTAACTGAATATAGGAATTTTAAGGGAACACTAACTGCTAATAGTGGCTCAATTTCTGGGTAGTGGCTTCAACCAGAGAGTAGGTATCGAGCTAGAAAAATGGCAGCAATTTAGGCTGTATTTTCATCTAATGGTAATCCCAATGCTTGATATGCACTGGGATTTTGTCCTTCGCATGTTAACTTTTAACAATTTATTGCAACTTCATTAGCAACACAGACAAAAAAAAACCCTGTTTAATATATGGCCTTTATTTTGTGACTGAACCTCATATGCCAGAAGACTGTATAAACTGAATGCCCAAAGAGGATGGCTCTAACTGATGACTGCTAATTCTTATGGTGGCTGAAACAGTATCCATGCTAAATAAATCCGAAGACAGATTTGATTTACCTTTGCACACCAGATCAGCACCATCCCACTGCCCTTTGGCATTGCAGACTGCAGTCCGATTGCCGCTTGCAATAAAGTAACCATGATCACAATTGTAAGTAACTTCACTTCCATAGGTGGTCCCACTTAGAAATGCTGGATGTGCATTCAAAACAGAAGGTGGAACCTGACAATCCACACCTAGGGAGATGAAGAAAGAGGAAGACGAACTTGTTAGTCAAAACACAGAAGTAAGGATGGCTGCAATCCCATGAATATTTCCTTCATTACAAACTAACCCTTTTCTCCTGTGGTATGGCAACGCTCCCTCATGTCCCCTCTGACAGCCCCACCACCACTGCGAGTGCTGTAGCTACTCCAGAGCCACTTCCAAATGAAAATTACTTCTCTCCGCCTTTCTCTCAGAATGCTAAATCTGTGACTCCTTCCTCAGCTTAGCTGCTGGTATACAAAAAATGTCCTGTTTTTTTTTTTAATCTTTAAAATTCTCCCTTCTTGTTTTTACAAACCTGATTACAGGTGGCAAGCTGGTTCTATACCATTTGCAGTGAGCAACAGTCAGAGGGAGGCAGATGAACAGAAACTGCCTTTAGGAATCAGTATTTTTAAAAGCGGCAGGGACCAGAGAAATGCAGAATCATAGAAAAGGTTACACCATACAACACAAAAGCTTCCTGTTAAAGCAAGGGTCTACATGGTGTTCAAAATGCATTGTAATAGTTGCTATATTCACAAACATGCTGAGTTGCCATTTACAAATGCATAAAACAAAGAAGTCCAGCAGCACAAAAAAGCAGTTTGTCTGATATGATGCCCATTTCCTAAGGTAAGCAACCATCTTTCATGTTAGCATGACACAATGCTCACACTCAACAGTTTAACTACACCACTTCACATACATCAGATCTTCCCATTAAACTATCTGACTTTTAATCTCAAAACAATTCTTCTATTAATATTCAAGGGAAGCTGTACTCTTCAAAGACACATTACATCCATATACTTATATTTAAAGTGAAAAAAGGGGATCTGCTCCACTTACATCACCCTGATGTTAGGTCACACATCTTACCAATTTTGACCTACATTCAACGGCCAGTTTCATCATGACTATACAAAACAAACTCCTAAATTACCGTAAGAAGGAAGACAAATGACAAACTTACTGATTTTCCTGAAAAAGACGACATTACACTTGGTCAGAAGAAATTCTTAAATTAGTGATAAAAACTTATCAGGGAAGATCTCAGAGTTTAATGAATTATTTAAAGGTGCCTTTACTAATATAAAAAAAAAAATAAAAATCAGACTTGCAGGTTTTACAAAACAGCAAGTCCTAACTGAAATCCAGGAAAAGAGCCTGCAATACAAAGAGGAAGTAAGTTCGTCACTTCAGACTCATGGGCTGTCTCTTGGTATTTGATGTATTTTATTTCAATTAACCATGAGACGTGCTTAGAAACTCTGACCTGGCCTACTGTTTGACCACAGAAATTAAAAAAATCACATGAAAAAGCAATCATTGAAAAATATTAATAAAAAACAAATGTACAACTTACAGGGACTGCATTACCCAAGCTTTCTTTGAGGACCCTCTTGAGACTTTGAGCACTTCCTTTTTGTTTTCAAATCCACTATCCTTTATTAATTTTTGGGTAAAAATGTTATTTGAATTGTTTTATTTTTTATGCCAGTAATTTCGTATTAAATTTTTTTAATCTTTATTTTCTTATGAATTTTCTACTACTATTTAATATTTCACTTTTCCCGGCCATACTGATTTAGCATCCTTATTCTAATTTATTTTCTTCCCATAGACACACATACAAACAGTATATCAAAGGGGAAAAAAAATAAAATAGGGAAGAATTTGAAACCAAGAGGACTTTTGTATTTCGAGATAAGGAACTCCCCTCACCAAGTGGTAATTTTCAGGATGACAATTCTCCGCTGTAGAATCATTAGACACTGTGAAGCTTCTGCTAGCTGGCACTTCAAGTGTCATTTAACTAATATACAGACTTTCTAATTACTTGCAGGAACACAAAATCCTACACTTTTAAGTAAAACACCAAAGCAAGTCGAAGTTCTAAAGATGTTCACAGGAGATTTAACACTTCAGGGATGTGAAAGTGTTTGCTCATGCACAAATGCTCTTCAAATCATGAAGGCTATCCAGAGACAAGGGGTGGTATGACGCCTCTCTTTTACATCTACAGTCAACCTTTGGAAAAAAACTTCATAAGCTGTCAGAAAAATTGTTCTTTTCATGAGAGGTCGCTAATGCCTTCCAACTCAGTGGCCTTTCCCATGAAATGCTACAGAAACCCAGTTATTTTAAAGGCCTTGATTCACAGGCAGAAGGACACATTGCAGCTTCTGTAGAAATGCAAGGACCAGCACCAAAAATGTCATTACACTAACAAGAAGAGGTGGCACAATTTTATAACCTGTCCTTCTTTTTTCTGCCTTTTTTTTTTTTTTTTGCAAATAGCCAGATCTTGAAAAATCATCCTTTGGATTGAGGAAACAGTTTACTCTCTTTCACAAACACACTTTCCCATGCATAAGTCCCCTTAATGAAGAATTTAAGAAAGATTTAAGACTCTTTTCACCTTTACAGCTTAAAGTGGCAGGTTCCCAAGTTTCATTTGCAGTGCAATACGAGAACTTCCCCTCGTTGCTGTAAAACCCTTCTTCACATTCATAATGAACCGCACTTCCTGGTAGCAAGCTGTAGTTCCCCACAATGTAGCCATGCTTCATTTCAGGAGGGGAACCACATCCAATTTCTGCAAAGAGATTGGGTTAAAAGATCTCACAGTACAAAAATCACAACACATAACCACTTTAAGATGAACTGAACTGAATGGTCACATCACAAAATACACCCAATCTGATGAATCTGAGGGGTCACCAAAGAGGTAGAAGATTAAGAGTTGAAGAGTTGTACTGGCCACAGCTGGAGGAACACAGAAATCCAGGTATTGTGCTACATCTTTACAAACATACAGCTGGAGCCATTTACAACACCAAAGAGGAGATACTGCAGTGTGATGGTGCTTTGCACGTGCCAGCCTCATTGCAGCAATGGCTGGATGAACCTTCAACATCACTTCAGGACCCAAAGCACAGGTTTTATTTCCCTGTGCGTGGGAAAGGTGAAGCACTGTGGATAGGCTGAAATGAAATGGTCTGCCCCTCAATTCCTTCATCTCGCTGAACCAGCCTGCATATAAAAGCTACATTTCTTCAGCACAGCTGCTTGACAGGGCTCCCTTGTCCTACTCTGCAAGCGACACCGTCAGTACAGATACACTACTTTACCGCAGCATGTGGAGGGGGAAGTTGGTGAGACAAGCAGGATCATCAGCAATTACGGCACAACAAAGAGGAGCACTCCAGTTGGAAAAACTGGGTAAACTACAGACAGTGAGCTTTACTGACAGTTCTTGCAATAATTCAGAAATGAGGGCTCAACAAAATTGAGGCAGTTTCTTCCACCTGGGATGCCTGGCTTCATTACATACTCTGACAGCTACAGCATACACTGCTAGCACTTCGCATCTGTGAAAACCTACACTAGAGAGGAAAGGAGAAACAGTTTCAAATTGGTATTTTTTTTTTATGGCAAGGTAAACATAACAGTTTATTTATGCAGGTGGCACAGTATGTAATAAATAGCTGAACTATTATTTTATTATTCCTTTCCCCTAGGCTTGTTTCATTCTTCTGACCTCTCTCACCAGCTATTTCTCACCTCTTCCCTTCCCCGTCATGCAGTGTGATTATACAACTGGATTATACCACACTTCCTTCCTATTCAGAAACTACATCACCTTCATGGCAATGTTAAGTTCCTCTGACCCTGCACCTGAACCACTGCTGAGAGCCTGTAGAAATCATTTCTGCTGTCGACTCTTACCATCCAGACATCACTGGAACAAATTGAACGCAAGAAGAAAAAAAAATAAAAATCACACAGCAGGCACAGTCCACAGAGAGGGCTTCTGCCCTGCACACTTAAAAGCACAGGTCAGAGTAGGTACTACTGTATCATGTAAGATCTGATTTTACCTGCTAGCAAAAACAGTATACAAAGACTCTCACCTTTACATGAAACTATGTTCTCATCTGTATGAAGAGAACGCTCTCCATTTTCTGATTTATAACCATCATTGCAGTAACACCTGTAGCTTCCTTCGGTGTTCACACATCTTGCATTGCGACCACACAGCCCAGACTCCTCACATTCATCTATATCTGAAAATTCAGAGAAAAATACATGCACTTTGTGATAGGTTGGGTTTTTCAGTTAATTAATGTAGGATCCAAGCCTAAAACAAATAGAGCATTCCATGAAGTTCCACATAGCTTCTGATGGCTCTTCTGGGAAACAAAGGAGCTTATCCTTGCCTGCTGTTCAAGCATCTGGAAAGAGGAGACTCTCAATTTTGTAGGTAGCTATCTTTTAAATTGTTTGTGCTTTACCTGACAAATAGTTTCCAATGTTATCTCCCGCTACAAAAATCCCAGAAATACCCTCTATCTACAAATACCTTAATCAGTTGCAACAGTTCATTCCTGTAATAAGAAACTGGCTAAAACTCTACACTAAACATGAACAGGACATTGTTGGGGAAAGGTAAGTATCATTTTATTTTCTTTAATCTAGCTGATTCTTCTGGAAAGATTATTGCTTGAATTTGATTGTGAAGCAATGATTTGTAACACAGCAAAGAATGCAAAATGGAACTAATTCATTGCTGTTTGAACCTACATGTCAAATAAGTGTCTGCACCCACAGCAGAAAGTGCTCTGGTACAGTTTTAGAAACTAAGTTCTAAAGCAATGGGAAAAAAAGACTTGTGCAGTAGATAATTAAGTTCTGGATTCGTGGTGCTCAAGATTCTTTGTGATGTCTACCTGTACAATTTGTGCCATCATTGGGAATAAATGTCTTGTTGTTGTTGGAGGCTCGGTATCCATCAACACAAACACAGTAAAAACTTCCGTGTGTATTATGACACAGTGTATGATTTCCACAGATCTTGCTGGCTCCAATCTGGCATTCATCTTTATCTGTCAACACATTTAAAACACATCAGAGAGAGATTAAGAAAAGTAGAATACCCTTCCCTCCTCACTCATTCTTGTGTACCCCTTACTGTTTTTCTTTCTCAGTTATTTGGGATGTAAACACTGCTAGTAAGCTGGAGTATTTAGACCAACAGTGGCTGTTGCCCCTGGGTGAAACTGTGAATAAAGTTTCACGACACTGCTTAAGCTGATCTAAGAGCTGTTGCAACCAGAGGGCCCTGCTCTCTGCTTCAGGTCTTTCTTACAGCATGTACTGGCTGCAGCACTTGATGGAGCTTGTGTTGATCTCACTCAACTCACTCAACTGGCAGAGAATTAACATGGCAAAATATGCAGCTTGTCTTCTCCCACAATAACGAGATAACTGAACTCTGTGCAGGGCCCGGTGGATGCCAGTGCTTGTGAAGGAAGCGGAAGAGATGGGAGCGCAAGAGCTCAGAGGTGGAGGATCTTCCCTTTAAGCCGTGGTAAGCCATTACATACACTCAGACACAGCACTTGACATCATCCTTTAATTCACGTATTGATTTGTATGAGATAGTGTTAAAAAGACATTAACAGCTACAGTAATAAAGCTAAACAATGCTTTTCATGTAATAGACATTTGCACTTAAGAAATCTGTATATATGCACACTGTTATTAAGAACAGACCTTCAACTTCTGAAATTAATTTTTAGTTACTTAGTAATCTGAGATAACTGGAACAATCAGCAAAAAAAAGCACTAATTTTAATTGTCAGTTTTATCACCTAGTTTTCAGTCTAAAACTGCACAGGTGGAAAAGAATAACAAAGTGAAGCCCACCATATTTAACTTTTTTTTTTGCTGAAGCTAGGATAAAAATTATTAAATAAACCATTCCAATATGTTATATTTAAAAAATAAATGTTTGATAAACCCCAATATTTTCTAAGACAAAATTAATTTAAATCATTCATTATGTAACAGAAAATGAATAAAACAGTTAAGCAACTAAGTACAAAACAATACTTACATAAAATACAAGTAACGTACAGTCCATGGCCAGCCGTTAAAAAAAAAGGAAAACAAAGCTCTTACCATGTTTTGAAGAATTCAGTAATATTACTCAAGAAAGAACAATTTAGGAATGTACACAGGTTCTTTCCCAAGGCAGCATACCTTGACAATGGGTTCTTCCATTGCCTACAAATCCATAGTTACAGATGCAGACGCTTTTTCCTTCAATTTGATGACACGTAGCATGGATGTGGCAAGTTGCACAGACATCTGAAACTGATCTGTTCGCAATTGCTATAAGAACAAAAAGAACAAAAAGTCACAATTTTTTTTTTTTTTTTTTTTTAAGAAAGGACCAGAAAGGTGGTTTGGTATGGGTAGTTGGCACAGAATGTAAAGCGGAGATAAAATCCAGATTAAAACACATAGAATGAAATTGCATCTCCTCCCACCTCATTTTCAAATTTGCAGAAAAACAACAGCCATCATATTCAGAGACCAAAGATGAAAAAATAAACAGAAAGGATTAAACAAAATAACTATACTGAACAGTTTTCTCCATCTATTTATTCTTTGACAAAAAATGGCTTTTCAGCAGTTAGTAAGGCTTAAGAGACTTACAATAGATCTATCCAATATTATTAATCTTTTCTCCATATTCATTTTCTTTCCCTGTTGACTTGATTTCTGTTTCATCATTTATTCTGTTACTTTGTTTCTATTATTTACACACAGGCATTTGAGCTATTTATCAGCCTATTTGTATCTTATATTGTCAATATGTATATGGTATAAATGCTATTCATAAAAACGACGTTGAGAATGCTGCCAGCAGGAAAATGACTTATAGTAAAGTCATTTTGGAAATGAATTTGTATTAGAAGTAGTTGAGCAGCATATGACACATAACCTAATTTACTGTAATTTGATAGGGCTATAAATACACATGAAACTAGAATAAAATATCAACTTACACCCTTAATTGTATTCACACTTTTAGGGCATTATGTGCTTTTCTCTCCGTTTTTTGTAAGCTCCTTTTGTTATCTTCACACATGCACTGGCTTTCGAAATTACAAACCCCAGAATGGACTGCTTGAATGTAGGCAAAGCATTTTTAAATTATGTTTTTAAATAAATAATTGATACTGCAAAAGATGGTGTCTCATGACCCTGGACACAGCAGTTTGGAATTTTCTTACTCTTCTAAGACAGCTGAGATTGGTAAGGACGGCGTGGTTCTTGCAGAATGCAAATCTTACTGTGTATATAGCAGCTCTGGCAACACTTTGCGTACCTTTTCTTGGTGCCTAAATACGTAACTGTAACTGGACGGAGAAGGCAGCTGAACACTGTAGCCAACTTTTTTTTTTTTTACACACCAAATTTATCAGCGTGATAAAACTGCCCTTCTGCACGCACGGTGCTCCAGTTTTACCCGCGGTGCATTTCTGAGCGCATCAAGACTCCTAATTTTCAATGCTTTTATGTAACTTTATATACTTTTTTGTGTGCACTCCCTGTAAGAACAGAAAACAAAAACCGCAAGCATGCAGTGGCAGCCAATGTAAATCAGATAATTAAATTTCAAAACAGCCATGGTAAGAACTTTCTCATGATGCCTCAATCTTCTGATAAGACACGGGTGTGTCCTCCTCAGATTGCTGCTCTGGGAGATAAAAAACGGTTTTCTCCGTTTCTCCACCCCGCCCACCCCCCTTACTACTACA